>OZ023265.1:31071937-31163444 GCA_964006375.1 Tillus elongatus
TACCATATTTTTATGAATTTTTTCGAAAATAAACTTAAAATGTTACTGAGAAAACGGGTTTCCTAGCCAGCAAACCTTTACGTTTAATAGCAAATAGAGTTATTGAAATTTGAAGGATTTAATGAAAATTCACTACCCAAACGCACCTACGGCGTATCGATTTTTTTCTTACAAACATACATCACATTTATATAAAAAATGCAAAAATGCAATAATATAAGGGTGTTCGAAAAAACATCTAGGTATCACCAACGGTTTATGCACCACCTTGTGATTGTCAAAATAACTTTACAAGATGCAACTCAAGACACCCTATAATTTCGTATACAACTTTTTCTAAATATAGTAACAATTATATCGAGCTTTACCGTAATAATGCATCACCCCGTATATATGTAAAGAGATAAAAACTGAAACTAAACCCGGTATGGATTCTAGGGGGCCTAGTTTGTGCTCATTTAAAGAAATCTTTTTTAAATTCAAAAGTCGCGGTCTCCTTATTAACAATTTTTTTTCTACGAAAATTAGCTAAAAATTATAGACCGTTAAACCATAAAGTCAACTTAAACTGCTGCCAAAGCATCAGAAAGGGGGTCTATTTGAAATGAAATTTCTAGAAATATTTTAGTAAAATGAAGGACAATGATGGTTGCAGCTGAAATTTAACGGTTTGTAGAAAACTTTTCTTGCAACATTTTCTTTACATGTTCCATATTTGTTTGAGGTTCTTGGCCTAAATTTTGACGTTTCAAACCACGACTTTGACGTTTTGAGGAAAACCCCACATTTTTCTTTAAATGCATATAACCTTTTTCTCTTTAAACTTGCAGACCTAAGTTTTGGTACGTTGTTCTCCCTTTATAGTGCAAATGCGCGTACCAAATTTCGTTCCCGTAACTTTGTTATTTCCTGAGATATAATTTTTTTCCAAAAAAAAAACACAAAATTTTCCGGGAAAACCTTGGCAGATATTCCTGACTAACTAGTTTGTCCAAGCTACTTGCAAAAGGGAGGTACTCAGAATATGTTATATATATATATATATATATATATATATATATATATATATATATATATATATATATATATATATATATATATATATAGGTGTCCCATGTTATAGTAGTAGGACTTTAACAGTCAATAGAACAGATCATTTTAAAACAAAAAGTTCATATAAACATAACCTCGAGTTTGCTTCCGAACGTGATACAGGGTGTTGAAATTTAATATTGTTGAACAATCTTTTACAATATCTTTGGAACGGAGTGAGATATTTGCATGCAATTCCGCACACATTCTATGTAGGCTGAGATTATTATTCGATGGTATTCTTGTTTCAAATGATATACTGGGTGTTACTTTTCCGGGTTCCGTAGACTACTTGAAATAATAGAACTTGTTTCGTGTACTTCGCTGACCTTTTATAATACCTCTTTCTAAAATAACAAACTTTTAGAAACATTTTTGTTTCTCTGTAGTTTTATGCTATCCTGAGCGGTGTCTAAATATTACTAGTTTTTTTAGGCAGTTATGTTTTTTTAAAGTTCAACACCCCATGTCTCCCTTAGGAAGCGAACCATAGGTTATGTCTATATAAACTTTTTTTCTCAAAATGATATGTTCTGTTGATTGCTAAAGTCATACTACTACTTCCTAGAACGGAACTGTAGAACTGAACTGGCTTAAACACACGAGCGATGTTTAAGTGGAAGATTTGGAACTCAGGGTTCCAAGGTGCGAAGAAGGAGCGAAGATGAGATCTGGCGTAGAACTGACTTGTACCTTGCGAGAGCCTTGCTTTTATCGAGCTTTCGCGTAACGCTAGGTGACGTAGTTGATATAACATAATGTCAGTAATACAGAATGACCAATTAGGTAGAAGCTAAAGCTATTTACAATAAAGAACCTAACGGTATATAAGTATTCTTTGTGTGACATTGTTCATGCGTAAACCTAATGCGATACAGACGGCTAGAGGATAAAGATTACCAGCAATTTAGAAAAGATTTGGAAATCCAGAGATAAATAATCCTAGGTAGAAACTTAAAGGATAAAACAACCTAATGAAAGTAAAGAGACAGGGGCGTACCAATTATGTTTCTCCAACAGGATCTACTTATTAGTTTTAATTTTCAATCATTAATGAGGATGAGGAGATCGCGAGTTTTGAATCTTGAAAAAAAATTCTCAAATGAGGGCGAAGTAGTCCAGCTAGAATACATATACGGGGTCAGTTTTGATTTTTGTATGTGTATGTATATATATATATATATATATATATATATATATATATATATATATATATATATATATATATATATATATATATATATATATATATATACATACATATATATATATATATATATATATATATATATATATATATATATATATATATATATATATATATATATATATATATATATATATATATATGGTATGGTGTCGATGTTAACGATGGACCTAAGGCCTTCAGACCTGTTAATAAAGATGTTTGTAAAGATTTTTATTGGAGTCTAATTGATGCAGCTCTGCGTCACAATATTAGTGAGATTAAGCAAGACAGTAGAAGGCTCCTCGAAACAAGGTGTGCTGCTAATCCATCTCTAAGTGTTGCAATTGGTATATCAAAAGCTGCTAGATTGATTCCAATAATTAAGGTTGTAAATACGAACCAGTATCCACCAAATCCAAATATAACAATCTCATCCTGTTCATGGGAATGGGATTATTTTATTTCAACACCAGCAAAAGCAGCTGAAGAATTTTTACCAAAGTAATAAGAACCTTTTTGTCACACCGATAACTCAAAAAATAATGGGCCAATTTTGATCAAATTTGGTAAGTACCTTTCTTTTGCAAGTGGCTTAGATAAGTTAGTTAGCTATAAAAAATCGGCACAGGTTTTCTCGGAGAATGTTGTGTTTCCTTTCGGAAATTTTTTATATCTCCGGAAATTACAAAGTAATGGCAACCAAACTTGGTATGCGTGTTTGTATTATAAAAAAACAATCTACCAAAACTTATGTCTATTTTTCAGGTCACGTCAAAGTCGCGAATTGAAAGTCAAAATTGGCAACATTTAGGCAAAGAACCTGAAAAGAATACGTGTTATGTAAAGGAAATATCATGAGAAGAGTGTTCTACAAACGCTTTTGTTTGGGCATTAACCGTCATTGTCCTTTATTTTACAGAATATTTAGAGAAAATTCATTTTAAATATGTAATCCCTTTCTCTGACGCTTTGGCAGTAGTTTTCGTTTGTGGTTTGACGGTCTAACATTTTTAGCTAATTTTTGTGGAAAAAATTCATTAATGAGGAGACAGTGACTTTTGAATTTTAAAATAATATCTTCAAATGAGTGCAAACTAGGCTCTCTAGAATCTAATTCCGGGTTAGTTATATACAGAGTGATTCATTTCTCCGGCAAAGCTCGACACTCTACATACAGACTTAAAGACTACTTCTCTGGCTTCGCTATTGCCAAGTTGTTTTTATAATCTAACCCTTAGTTAAAATATTAACATATTATTGCGGCTTTAAATCTGTACTGATATCTAGCTTTTTTCTTCAATTTTTTGGTATACTTCGTACAAGCGTTGCAACATGAGTCTGTGCCAGCAAACGATTTGTGCCTAAAAACTTGTAATTTTGTATAAAAACCGTTTTCCCCCCTTTTTTATTTCGGGGGTCTGAATTTCACACATGAACCACTAAATAATTACATAATCTAATATCGTTCCCTACCTTTAGTTAATGCAGCTGCTTTCGTACAAGGTAATGCTAGCATTATATGCAGTGTAGGCAACATTACAGGTTAAGACTCCAGGTCGATAAGCGACGTGCCAAGTATAGTTTCAGCTTCATTTAATCCTTTGAATATTACTTTCCGGCTAGAATTTTGAATAAAGTATGTTAACCCAGCTGAGTTTATATACCTTGAAGTGGAAAACTTGTTAAGTATATAGAGTTTTTTTTTCCAATGAACTACAAGTAAACCCTATATAGCGATTGTTTAGAGAGAAATATTAAAATTAAAATTGGGCCGATCAAATGGGTCTTATAGTTGGTTTTTGGTAAAGGCCAAGTATTATAAAATGACGACAGATGTACTTATACGAGAGTTGATCAAATATAAACCAGAATTTTAATTTTGACGCAGTCTGATAAAGAGAGCAGCACGATGTCTTGGTATGTATTAGGTGGGGATATGAAGAGAAGGAGGTGAACTCGTCGGCTCGGCTCGCTAAAATATTGATGCAGCAAGTGTGTTGTGATAGCAAATAAGTTATGATAAATAATATTATATATATATATATATATATATATATATATATATATATAAAACTAAACTTTGTCACATCAAACCCTTAAGGGTGGTGATAACAACCCTTATATTTTAAATAAGGAACATGGGTCGAGTGTTACATCATTTGAAAGCTCTTTCTTTTCTGAATTCAGCACACAATTATTTTTGGAAGTTTTATCAACTTGCTTAAAAATTTGGCGAGAAAATTTGGGGAGTAGACAGATTGAGTCCCCGTAAACGAGATACAGCAGCCCAACCCACCGTTGTCCACCGCACTAAGGAGTAGGCAGATTGAGGCGTTAGAGCTCATGTCCCTACATATTTCCTTTACCTCTTAAAAATTATTCACAGTTGGAGTTGCAAGAAGGTATTTCATTCATTGTGATAAGAAATGCATTAATTAGTCCGTTTTTCGTCAAAACAACTAAAAAACAAAACCAACCGTTCAACAATGTTTATTTAGTTAAGTAAGTGTTCAAATTGTTGACCACCAGCTTCCATACAAAAGTACAAATTTTGTTCAAAACGAGCTCTGACATTATGGAGCATTTGTGGGGTTATTAGACGGCATTCTTCAACAATGCGTCGTCGTAATTCTTCCAGAGACTCCGGTTCTGTTGGGATAATTCTACTTTTTAAATGGCCTCATATTAAGAAGTTTAAAGGAGTTAAATCCGGTGATCTAGCGGGCCATTCAATAGCATCTCTACGCCCAATCCATTGTCCTGGAAACTCTCTGTTCAAAAACTTCCTAATACGTTGTGCAAAATGCGGAGGAGCTCCATCTTGTTGAAACACTAACTGATTTTCTTGATAGCGATCATCATTTTCAACAATGTCAATTAGTAGAGGGTAAACGATATCTTCTAGTAACTCCAAATACGTTTCGCCACTCAAATTGCCATCAAAAAAAATTGGTCCGATTAAACGGTCTCCAAAAATGCCAGTCCAGACATTCAATTTCTGTGGAGTTTGAGTGTGGACTTCGTGAAAATTTCTTGGATTGTTATCTGCCCAATAACGACAATTATGAGGATTGACTGTTGAGTTTAATAAAAACGTACACTCGTCTGAAAAACATATGATGAACAGAAAGTTCCCGTTATCAGCTATTCGTGCAGTCATAACTTCACAAAGCTTCAGTCGCCGATCAAAATTCTTCATTCAGTTGTGGATGAATTTTATACGGGTGAAATTTATGATGCTTCAATATTCGCTGAATAGTTCTTCTTTTGATGTTTGAAACAGTGGCCAATTTTCTCGTGCTCAAAGTTGGGTCTGCAGAAATTTATCCTCAAACTTCAATCTCAGTAGTCTCATTTCTAACCGGAAATGCACGTTCAGGATCCCGTTTTTTGTTGGCTACTGAACCATATTGTCGAAATTTTGCAACTAACTCCAAAATGTATTTTCTGTTAACATGTCTGTTCGGATGTCGTTCATTAAACAAATTTGCGGTACAGTTGGCACAGTCATCGTTTTTGAAAAAAATAGTAATTATTTCAACTCTTTTTTCTACAGAATACACCATTGTGAATTTAATTTTTGGTAGTACTATCAAGTATCAAACCGACCGATAAACTGAAATAAAATACCGCATTTCTCTCATTCCAATAAGAAATGTTCTGATAGTCAATTTTTTGTTTACAAAAACATTGACTATCAGCACATTTCTTATCGGAATGAGTGTAATGCGTTTTTGCATCTTCAACTGTGAATAATTTTCAATCGAGTTGATAAAACTTCCAAAAAAATTAGTGTGCTGAATTCAGAAAAGAAAGAGCTTTCAAATGATGTAACACTCGATCCATGTTTCCTACTTAAAATATAAGGGTTTTTATCACCACCGTTAAGGGGTTGATGTGACAAAGTTGAGTTTTATGTTAAAAATGTCCCCCTCAATATTAAAATTGATGTTTCAGCGTTTCTTAAAAAAAATTCTGGAGGCAAATCGGTCTGCTCGTTTTAAATGCGCCACCTTATATATATATATATATATATATATATATATATATATATATATATATATATATATATATATATATATATATATTTCTTAATCATTTCTATGAACATTTGCTAACATAAGGCACTTGCTGCGTTCAGATCTTTATTAGATAGAAACAATGTAATTTTTAGGTTTTGCGTTTGCTCGTTCAATTTGATTTCATAGACTGATGCTCGCAGTATGTTCTTCTGAAATATGCAAAATCTCATCTGGCCATATATGCAATTTTAAAACGCTACAGTTATATTGCATCTTATATTTGTAGTCTTGATTGAAAATGGTTCTGCTTAGAGCAGCAGCATACTGCTGCAGACCTTAGCTTGTATTCGAAACAGTGTATTGTACGAATATCTTGCTGGCTAAATGTAGAAATATGTGGTATACTTTGACATTGCGGATTGAAATATGATTGACTACTCGAAATACTAATGTGATATATGCGCATATGTATTGCTGAAAATAGCATGTACTTTCAAGGTCTAGACTCTGGCTGGAAAGATGCTAACCTGACTTATTTTCCAAATAAAAATTAGAGAAAAACATGTCAAGCAGAGCTATCTAGAAAATCAGAATTATTGTCTGCTTCCACACAAACATCCAAAAAAAATTCTTTTCAGAAAATTCGCTCAAACACATTTCTACGAAATTGCGCCATTACAAGAAGATTTTGATATAAAAATTTGCAAGTAAAATGTATTAAAATTATAGAATCTCATCTAAATATACACGTATGTACTTTTTCTGTGGCCTGACAAAAAGTGTTTCCTGCATGGCGATGCTACAAAGGCGTAATCAGTTACAGATACAAAAAGTTTGGACGCAGCAAGTGCCTTATGGTAGTGAATTTTTATATAAATGATTTTAATAGCAAATATGTCTTTCTTTTAACGAAAGCAGGCATAAAATTTGTTTACCAGTATAACATATATAGTAGAAACAATGTACCGTATTTTATCAAAATAACTTTATTGTTTGGATGCGTGAAAATTTTTCGAAAATAAACTCAAAATTTTCCTGAAAAAACTGGCTCCTAACCAACAAACGTTAAGTTAATAGCAAATTAGGCTATTAAAATTTGAAATATATAATGAAAATTCGCTACCATAACGCTCTTGCTGTGTCCTGAGTTGCTTTTCTTACAAACATGCATTATATGAAAAATGCAAAAATGTAATAATATAAGGTGTGTTCGATTAAAATAAAATGTTTTTAACAGCAAATCTGCCTTTCTTTAATAAAAGCAGCCATCAGATTTGGTTACCCATTTAGTAGAAACAATGTAACATGTTTCATAAAAAAAACTTTATTGTTTGAAAAAGTACCAAATTTTTCTGAAAATGAACTTAAAATGGTTCCGAAAAACTGATCCAATTTTTCTGCCCAACCTCTTTAATTTACCCACCTACCAAAATATAATTTTCCACAAAAACATTTTCGACGAAACTTGAATAAAACGTCACCTTATATACCGGATCTTAGGTAAAGAGACCGAACTTAGAGGGGAACTAGTCGCAGGCAAATTCTGCATTGTATTGTATTTTTATCGCCGGACGAGGTTTGAACTGTCCTTATTAACTTATCTAAAAGGTGTCCATCTCTAATAATTTTAAGAAGGTTCAACGACAACTAAATTAACATAGTTACCTTTGGCGGAAATATCTGTATCCTTATGTTATTTCTAGGACGTGTTGAAATGTGGGAATTTATTTTACAAAGCGATGGATCAGGTGACTCGTAATCGGCGGTGGTGAAACATTCATACATTTTTTGTTATAACTATCTTTCGCAATATATATACTCTCAAATGCGTTTAGCTGTCCTGCTTGTCTAACATTTTTTAATAATTTTAAATTATCTTCATTAGCGTGATGATTCTTATCCCAAATAAGCGCCTCCGTAGCCGTGCGGGAAAGTCGATTCAGACTTTCCAATACGGACTCGGGGGACGACGGTTCGAGACTCACTGGCGGCGGATGATTTTTCAAATCACTGTCGGCGTTGAGATCGAGCTCAAGGTGGAGAGTACGTTAGTTTAGGTGCGCAAAAAGGGTCAGGTCAGGTCAGGTCAGGTCAGGTCAGGTCTTACCTTTTATTATCCCAAATATGTCGGGCGACGGAAGATCTGTCTATAGTACCGTAACGTAATTGGGCTAAGTGTTCTTTAAATCTAATTACAATCGATCTTTTTGTTTGTCCGACGTACTTAAAATTACAATCTTTACAACTAATTTCACAAATTCCCGACATTTCGGACGTGCTATCCTTGTCTTTTGGGTTACCTAGCAAGTTTTTGTAGTTGTCGAAAATGTTAGCTGCAAGTTGACATTAAAAAATGCTATCTAGATAGTAATTTTAAAAAAGTCAACTTGCAGCTAACATTTTCGACAAAAAATTCAAAAAATGCTATCTAGATAGCATTTTTTAAAGTCAACTTGCAGCTAACATTTGCGACAAAAAAATAAAAAATGCTATCTAGATATCATTTTAAAAAAACCCAACCTGCAGCTAACATTTTCGACAAAAAATACATAAAAAACTTGCTAGGTAACCCAAAAGACAAGGATAGCACGGCAAAAATGTCGGGAATTTATGAAATGAGTTGTAATCTTAAGTACGTCGGACAAACAAAAAGATCGATTGGAATTAGATTCAAAGAACACTTAGCCCAATTACGTTACGGTACTATAGATAGATCTTCCATCGCCAGACATATTTGGAATAATAATCATTACGTTAATGAAGAAAATCTAAAATTAATAAAAAATGTTAGACAACCAGGACAGCTAAACGCATTCGAGGGTATATATATATATATATATATATATTGCGAAATATAGCTACAACAAAAAATGTATGTACGTTTCACCACCGCCGATTACGAGTCACCTGATCGATTGCTTTGTAAAGCAAATTCCCACGTTTCAACACGTTATAGAGGTAAAATAAGAATACATATATTTCCACCAAAGGAAACTATATTAATTTAGTTGTCGCTGAAGCTTCCCCAAATTATTAGAGATAGACACCTTTTAAATAAGTTAATAAAGACCTCGTCCGGCGATAAAAATTCAATACACTGCAGAATTTGCCTGCGACTAGTTCCCCTCTCAGTTCGGTCTCTTTACCTATAATCCGGTATATAAGGTGATGTTATTTTTTAAAGCAGTTAGAATTTTTCATCCTCTGACGACGCTAAGTTGGTTTTTGAAACGATCGTCAGGCCTTTTAAAATGTGTTGTGGTGATTTGGGTTCTCTAAGTGTACCTATTAGATCTCTTTGTTGGAAGAAAGCAAAGTTATAATAAGCATTTATAAAAAAAATGTTTGGTGCCAGATCATTTGTAGGAAAATTAACTACCATAACGCACTTGCTGCCTCCAAACCTTATACAAAGTATGTTGCAATGTATAACCATTCAATCGTTTTTTTTTATACGATAACTGTTTATTGTCTAATATCCGCTAAATGCGAGGTTAAATGTTTACCAAGATGCTTTTATTAGTACTCTGAAGGCCGGATGTAGGTTCTGTCATAACTTACCCAGAGGGCGCGACAGTTACGGCACTTCATAACATTCCAACTAACAGAAGACTTCAAGTGTTCTCTGTAAAATCACCACTTCTCCGTCATTCCTTCGGCAGTAATTTCTTTGTTATAGTTATTACTTTGATACTTTTCATTATCGCTCGGTCTTATCTCTAATAGACTGCAACAAGCGGAATATTCACTTTAAGGATCTGTGTCAAGGATGCTCTAAAGCTGAAATTGCGTATGGTAATGGCTTTCTTTGAATTTAAGTTTCAAGACCTAAGTTTCTTATAAAGAGTATTATGCAAAGGTAACCTGGCACAAGACTTTTATTACAAGCAAATAATTAGAATAACGCTGGTGCAGATCTCCAGGGCTCTTCTGCAAAAAATATATCAGACAATAATTATGATGGAATTATAATATGTCATAAAAAAATTAAAATTTTCATGAGCAGAATTATACGAAAAATTTATGTACTTAACTTTCGAGAAAGCATGTTTATATATATATATATATATATATATATATATATATATATATATATATATATATATATATATATATATATATATATAGGTATGTACATTAGGTGGACCTATTTCTCGCAAATCATTGAGCAGCCATAATTTAGAAAAAGTTCGGGACGCAGAAAAAGCGTTTTGGTGGCGAATTTTATTAAATGTTTCAAATTTGAATACCTCAATTTTCTATAAACATAGAAAGTAGAATTTTGGTCTGTAGTAAGGCCATTCACAAGACACCGTATTCACAAAATTTCATCAAAATAGCTATGTAATTTTTTTCATTTATTTTATTTATACAACACACCACGAGGGCTTACAGCCTAAATATTATCGTACCGTGGGTGCCGACAAGAAGGAAAGAGGCAACTTGTTAATTCTGGACTTGTAGGTTTGGAGGTGCGGAGGAGAAGGTAAAACATGTTCCGGCAAGAAATTCCACAACTTGGAAGTCCTCGGGACAAACAAGCGGGCATAACAAGATGTCCTATATCTGGTGACCTGGACAGTAAAAGGGTGCATTCGCTCTGTTCCCCTGGTAGATCTGTTGGGGGCAGCAGGTGGAGGAACTATGTATGGAAGAAAGCTCCTCTGAACAGTGCCCGTGCAGATATCTATAAAAGAGAGAGGGTCACCAACGGCACGTCGATGGGCAAGCGATGTCAGCCTTGGGTAATGGTAGGGTCACCGATGAGACGAATTCTACACGCCGGGAAAAATCCCCAGGTTCTAAATGGTCTATTAAAATGAACTAAAATAGTGTGCATTTGTTAATTTTTAGAATTCTGTGACTAGTTCCTCTTGAAAAATGCAAATTTCCTCTGCAGTCTCTGATTGACGCAAGCGGATAAGCAGTAAAAAATGCCAAAATATTTATTTGTGTCTTCATTGTCCAATAGTGGTTTTTTATTACCTTCTTAACGAAAGGTTCCATTCTCAGAACATTTTTTCAATAACCTTCTGATCATGTCAGGAGTTGGTCTATGTCTATCTATAAATCTCTGGAAACTAATAATTAAATTCAAAAATCATCGTTTGAGTAATTGAAGTGTGCAATTATTGTGGAAAATACTCTGTTTTATTAAAATACAATTGACAAACGTACTTTACAGTACAACCGTTAAGTTCACTGCCGGAAGATGACGTTTAAAATTTTTGTCTCCTAGGCAACCTAATAAACTGACTGATAATCATTTCTTATCGCAAATATGCCTCTAAGTGAACGTTGAAAATTTCGAACATGTATTGTGAAGTGTTAACACACAAATCTCTTTGTTCCCTAATAATGCTTTACTCCTATGAAATTTTGGACGAAAGACTCCATTCTTAGAAATTTTTAGTAGTATTCTGGTCATGTAACGTGTTGATCTGTGTTTATGTGGAAATCTCTTTGCAACCACACGACATCTTCTGTTAATAATTCGATCATACTCCTCGTAAATAAAAGTTATATTCAAAAGTCGTCGCATATTTTACTTATGTCAGAAGATGGCGTTTAACATTTTCATCTCATAGGGAGCCTGATAAACTGACTAATAATTATTTCTGATCGCAAGTAATGTTGAAATATCTCCAAATCGGTGGAACTTAGGTATAAGAAATGCTGATACCAATCGAAATAACAATTAAAAGTACATGAACTGACTTTATCAAATATAGGGTGATCTATTTAAAATAAGAAAGTTATTAGATTTTAAAGTTGTCACGATTGACCAATCTATCTCGGACACCTGTCTAACTTGTATTAGCTATAGTATTTTTTTTTAAATGTGTCATTTTAGAATTTGCGCTTTACAATTTCAACTCTCTAGGTTGAAAAATAAGAGAGATACAGATGTGTAAATGTGACAATGCTTTTTAAGAAATTTTTGAAGAAAGTCAAATATATCGAAAATGGTTGAGGAAAATAACATAACATGTTGGTGAAAATCCGGAATAAAGAGCACCATATTCTGTTTGAAATAAGAAAGTTGACGTCTACTTCAGGTATAACCGGAAGTCCCATACTAACGTCAATATTTTCAGTAAAATTTTGAGAAACCCACGTGCGTGAGTTTTTAGAATTCAATTTTGAGCCGTGCTCCAGAAACGGATATTGGAAGGTCTACGTGGGACATCCTGTATACCCAAATTCTGAGGTGCCCACTGTGTGCTTGGAAATAAATAGACGACCTCGATTAAATTATATCGCCTTGAGTCAAGCAATGCGTGGGTGTCAGGTCTAGACGAACTCAGACGAGAGCTGAAATCTGTGGGGTGGAGATTGAGACCTCTTCGAAACCGGCAAAACCGCGCTTGGATGCTGCTCGGGTGCGGGACTTCACGATACCGCCTTCAGTCAACATTGACGGATTCCGGGTCCAGACGAACACGGAGAGAGGTCAACTCTCTTTGAGGTTCGCAACGGCAGGCGAGTAAACTCAAATGGCAGTGCACGGGTCAAATCAACTTTCACTCTCAAAAAGAATGCCTTCTGCGGAGAGCTTGATTTGTTGGATAAGGTTTAAGGAAACACCGGCGGGTCACGGGTCTAGACAAACCCGAAGAGGAGCTGAGATATCTAATAAAAACTAGACAAGATCCAAAGGATGTCTTGCCTCGGCATCACAGGGGCCATGACTCCAAGCCCAACAGCCGCCATGGAAGTGTTGCTGGATCTGCCCCCCCCCCCTTCACTTTGTTATCATAGGGAAGGCCAGGCTAGGACTATACAGCGTGCCTGCAATGGTAGACTGAAGATCAACCCAGGCTTCGGGGGCCACTGCAAAATTCATGAGATCGTGAAGGAGCCCATGCTTGAAATGCGGTCAGACTTCATGAGCCCGCGAATCTGCAGGGAAAACAATTTTGCAGTGGAAATCCCCGATCTCGAAGCAAGGCGTGAGGAGATGCCGGGCTTACCACGGGACGCTTTCGTCTGGTTCACGGATGGATCCGGCGGGGAGCGTGGGATGGGGGAAGGACTGAGCGTAAATCATAGTATTTCCCTCGGAGCCCATGCAACGGTCTTTTAGGCCGAAATGTAAGCCATCCTGCACTGTGTGCGGGAAAACAAGTGGAGGTGCTACACCAGCAAGCAGATCATTATAGCCGCAGACAGCCAGGCAGCCCTTAAGGTCCTAAGTAGCCCACGGGTAAATTCCAGGCTAGTAAGCGAGCGCCGAGACGAGAGGAGCGACCTGGCTGGCAGAATGGGGTCCGCCTCATCTGGGTGCCGGGTAACTCGGGTGTCAAAGGCAATGAAGAAGCTGACAGTCTCGCGAAGAGAGGGTCAGCAGAACCATTTATGTGACCAGAATCGGTTCTTGGAGTGACAAAGAGCACGGCCAGAGAAGCCATTAAGCCCGGGGTCAGAAAAGAACACAAGGTGTACTCGGCAGAGTGTCCAGGGCTTAGACATGGGAAGTCAGTAATTGACGAACCCAGTTCAAAGAGAGCTGTGGAGCTGCTAAATATTAGCAGAGGACAGCTCAGAAACATAACAGGTCTCTTGACGGGACACAGGTCCGTCAAGAAACACCTGCATAAAATGGGGCGGTTCGAGTGGGACCTCTCATGCAGACTGTGCGGCAAGGGGGAGGCATCAGCCCAGCACACCTTGTGCGAGTGTAAAGCTCTGGACCGCAAAAGACAACTGATCTACGGTCAGTCTAGACCGGAGACAGAGCAATACAAAACTTCACCTTACCTATCGCTGTGCAGACTAGTTCAAGGCACAGTGATTTTGAAATGGGTGGAGTAGAAAAAACTATGGGCATGCACAATAAGCCAAAGGCTGCAGTGTTATCGGGGCAGCAAAGACGCGGACGAGCTGAGGGAGAAAAAAATGCTTTTCTCTGTGTAGTAGATATGACAACGTAGGGTTTTGTACAATATCTAAGCTAGGTAGATCATGCTGTTTAATCAAAATTTGCAAAGCGATGCGTTAACTGGTTTGCAGAAGCTCTTAATATACCATCCACCGCATAGCACCCTGTATATGTGGATTTATATGTACATACAATTGTACCAGAAAGCCAGCGGTTGAGTGGAAGAACATAAATATTTCTGAACTCTGCCGTTTGACATGTAGCTTAATTGTCAATAAAAGCATGGTATTATTATTATTATTATTATAATATGAATCTTCTAAAGCAAGAACTGGTTTCCAAATTAAAAAGCACCTAATTTTTTTTTAAACTTGACAGTTTTACAAAGCTAAGGCGACTATTGTTAAAATCCTAATTACGGTTTAAGTCAATGTTTAAGATTCTGCTAAGACCCTAAATTTTTTACACAGTTATTGGACAAATCGTTTGCGAGGATCCTGTGTCGATTTGTGCGAGCCCTTAAAACACAGCTTAATTTAGACGCTGTTTAGAGGAAACTGCAGTTTAAATTCAGTTTAGCGTAAGGTGCTAGAGATTTCTTCATCCAATTTGCATCTAAAAAGACAATGTCAATTCCTGACATTTACCAGAAAAACGTTATCATAGAAAACATCTCATGTACAGATCATGATGGAGACTCTTGTACAATTTTCCAGCATAGCTGCTTGCATCATCAACATCATGTGAGCTACTTCCCACAGAGTCGAGACTGGATCCTGTGAGGTCCGCAAGCTGCAAAATTAAGTTGAATTACAATATATTGATTTTGTGCCATCGACATCATGAGATTGTGTTTACAGTCTGAAATTCCCACTAACCACTAAACCAAGAAAGCTATTAGAAAATGTTGAAATCAATACTACCACTCCATCATGCTCTCAATACGTCGACTGTCATCCTCGATGGCTGTTCGATATTTCATCAGGCACCACCGCCTTTGTTTTCGTTAGTTACTTCAGGAGTTGCGGAACTTAACTCTCTGAGACCGCAAGTGTACAAAACTTCATGCGATGGATGAATAACAATTTTCGTGAAGCTCCGGTTAGTCGTTTTTTCTTGCACTACATCATCCAGGAACTTGGAGGTTCACGTTAAAAATCAATTTCCTAAGACTGGTGCCCTTATACATAGTAATTTAGGTAAAGTTTGAGTTTAAAGGATAATCAAACTATTAGCTTGCATTGGGTTTAACTTTAGCCATTAATTATGTAAGTAATTATAAGAATTGTTGTCCAAATTATCAGGATTTTTAGACGTTAACTTAAAATAATGGTCCCTCCCATATGGGAAAAAGTCTGGAGGCAGCAAGTGCGTGATGGTAGTGAATTTTCATAAAAATCTTTTTAATGGCAAATATGTTTTTTTAAATAAAGCAGGCATCAAATTTGGTTACTAGTATAACCTATATAGTAGAAGCAATGTGCCTTGTTTCATCAAACTAACTTTATTGTTTGAAAATGTACAAACATTTCCGCAAGTAAACTTAAATATTCCCGAAAAAACTGGTTTCTTGTTCAACCTTATAGGTTAGTAGCAAATCTAACTATTCAAATTTGAAGCATTTAATAAAAATTCGCTACCATAACGCACTTGCTGCGTCCCGAATTTCTCTTCTTACAAAGATGTATTATATTTCGATGGAAAATGCAAAAACGCAATAACATAAGGCGTGTTTGATTAAAAAAAAATTGAACCACAAACGACTTATGGGCCACCCTGTAATCGTAGAAATATTTCTTTAAGATGTAGCCCAAGACACCCTATAATTAATGTATACAATTTTTTTCGTATCTTGCATAATAACGGATATATTGAGCTTTAAAGATTTTTTACGAAAATTCGACAAAAATGATATACCATTAACCGATAAACTCTATAGCCAACACTACTGCCATCAGAGAAGGGTCTATTTGAAATGAATTTTCTGGGAATACTTTAGTAAAATGAAGGACAATGACGATTGAAACTAAGACTTCAGGCTTTGTAAAACATTCTTTTGGAGGCATTTTCTTTCCATAGCTCATATTAGTTTCAGGTTCATTGCCTAAATATTACCAATTTTCTGGGAACATTTTAGTAAAATGAAGAACAATGACGATTGAAACTAAGACTTGAGGCTTTGTAAAACATTCTTCTTGAGACATTTTCCTTCCATAGCTCATATTAGTTTCAGGTTCATTGCCTAAATATTACCAATTTTGAGGTTTTAAATCGCGACTTTGACGTTTTGAGGAAAACACAAATTTATTTTTCTTTAAATGCCTGTAACTTTTTTACTCTTTTACCTACAGAGCTAAATTTTGGTAGGTAGCTCACATATAATGATATAAGTCCGCGTACCAAATTCGGTTGCCTTTACTTTGTTAATTGCTTATATATATATATATATATATATATATATATATATATATATATATATATATATATATATATATATAAAAACATACAAAGTCTGAAACTGACCTAGGATTTGGGTTCCAGGGGTCCTAAAAAGCACTCATTTGAAGACATGTTTTCAAAATTCAACAGCAGGGATCTCCTCATTAGTGAATTTTATTATTATTATTATAGACCCTAGCCTGAAGGGCTTTCACACTCCCTCTAAGGGGAACATTCACTCACCCCAGGTATCTCAGATACTAAAGGGACTGGGCTCAGATGGAACCATTTCCAAGTTATCGGGCCCTGAACGACAACGCGACACATCCTCATTTTTTAGGAATCTCCGAACGGTGTGGGCAGTTGCAAGTAGTACCGCCTTCTGCATAACCTTATAAAGATGCTCTCCAAGGCCCAGTATCTTAATGTTCTCTTGAAGATTCTTAGTAACCACACCAGTTGACGAGATGGCTATTGAAATTACTGGGGCACTATCTGCCCTCCACTGTCTCTTTACTTGTATCTCGAGTTATCTGTACTTAATGATCTTCTCGTTGTACTTTATATCTAGATTATTAGAATTTGGAATGGCCACATCAATCAGCGTCATTTGGTTGCAGGACTTATCCATTATTATTATTATATCTAGCCTGTTGTGTGCAACTCGTTGATCTGTGAGCACGGTGCGATCCCCGTACAACCTGTATCCTAAATTCTCTAAAACAGGCTTAGGAGTGTATCTATAGTAGGGCTCCTTACTAAGATTTAAAAGTCCCAGTTTCAGAGCCAGTTCTTGATGAAGTATCTTGGCAACTGCGTCGTGCCTCTCTGTTACAGCAAACGCTTGACATCCTCCTGTGACATGCTGGATTGCCTCTGATGACTGACACCCAAATCTACATTTGTCATCTTGGACGAGAATTATGTCCAACTATATACTTCAGGTAGTTTTTTGTTGGGATGACCTGATCTTGTATGGACAGCAAAAACCCCCCTGTCTCTGGAAACATCTATCCGAACACCAACCAGTAGTTCGACGGAGGTCTCATTCAGATGCCGCCCATGGAGAGGCTTCTGCATCCAAGATCGCAGCTTGTCCTGCTCAGTCCGATGGTGACTTGCCATTTCACTTTCTTTTAACTGCAGCGGTGTTGAATCATCTGCCTCGCATATGGCTCGGTGTAATTCAGAAGCAAGCGCCCGCTGATGGAAGTATGTACGCAGGATCAATATCTGCTGGTCCAACTGTTTACCAATATCCAACACGCCCCTTACACTTTGGTGTCTAGGTAGGGTTACTCACTCGATAGCATTACGGGATGATGCTTCTTGGATCCTCTTAAGAGTGGGTGCACCCTCCGTTGTAAATTTTCGATGTCCGTTATACCATACCAAATCAGTAGCTAAGTGCAGAACATGCATATGTATTCAGAGCTTTAGTCAGGTTCTTGCCGTTAAGATGTGATCGTATTAGTAATAACTCAACGCTTTTTAGACATTTTTATCAAACTTTTTACAAATTTGATTTAAAAATTTTATTTTGTTAACTATTATGTTAAATCTCTAATTAGAAATGTTATGATAACAATGTGCGAAAACTTAGTTTCACGTGTTCGCTATTTGAAATAAACAACCGGTTTCCGTGGTAACCAATGCACTTTTTTGAAAAAAAGAAAACCACTGTAAAATTTGTATTTCTCAGAATAATGATATCGTGTTTCATATCAATGTAAGGAGGAAGAAAAAAGACCTCTTTAACAGAGCCACAGCCAACTATGGTGTCCATTTAAAAAACACAAGTTTATATATATATATATATATATATATATATATATATATATATATATATATATATATATATATATATATATATATATATAACTCAAGGTTCCATATCTTTTTCAAATTTGCATATTTTTTATTTATTTAGAACACCTTTCTCTATAACATTTCCTTTACAACTTTTCAGTAAATCCAATACTAACACAGCTAAATGCATTTAAAGAAATTGGCAAATGTCAGTTTTTTCAAAATAACTAGTAATCTGTGACGTTTTTTATGGAAACAAAAACAGTTCTGAATTACACTCATAAAACTGCACTACTTTTCCCATTTAACCGTTTCTCTCACTGCAGTAGCTTACGAGATCCCTGTACTAAACATCGGATATATATATATATATATATATATATATATATATATATATATAATATATATATATATATATATATATATATATATATATATATATATATATATATATATATATAACCTCGGTGGTTCAGGAGTAAGAACGTGTGCCTCTGAACCGAAGGGTGCTGGGTTCAATCCCAGGGTGCTCCTTGCACTTTTTCAGTACAAACTGTAAATTAACATCAACCGAGGTTCTGGCATTGTATTTGAGCAAGTTGAATGTCTGCACGTTCCGCCCTTCGGAGGGGGCGTAAAGCCGTCGGTCACGTGTCCATGCGATGTTGGGCACGTTAAAGATCCCTACCCTCCTTACAGAAAGGCAGGGGTTCGGCAAAATTTCCAGGATGGTGAGGTGAAACTCCCTGGCGTCGGTGATTGGCCATAGTCGCGGAAATAGGCCGACGTTAAAGAAACAAAGACACACACACACACACACACCTATATATATATATATATATATATATATATATATATATATATATATATATATATATATATATATATATATATATATATATATATATATATATATATATATATATATATATAAATTGAAGCGGACTTCGGATTTGGGTTCTAGGGGCCCTAATTCACGCTCATTTGGAAAAAATTCCGAAAGTCTTACAATCATTAACTCTCTATTAGTTAATTTTCTTGATGAAAATTTGCTAACAATAACATTTGAAAGTAACTTTGCACAAACTATGTACGTAGTGTGTGCAAATTTAGTTTTAAATAGGACAATATACCTTTTCTGTTATAATTAAAGCTGAATGTTTATTTATTGTGCTTATTAAGCAACATGATAACGAATCTCCTTATAATGCAATAAGAAATAGCCAACATAAATTAGTGTTCTTGTGGTACTGCAAAATATACTTGACTTACGCACTGGATGCCGTAAATATTCTGAAATACTAGGAATTCCTTAAACTCCGGTTAATACTTAGCTCCCAAGCACAACATGAAATATTTCCTGCCTTATATATCACGCTGTTAATCTTCATAAACAGTAACTCCCTGTATATTTTTTGTCAGTGGATAATTTGTTTCACTTAGCTTGATCCCGCTACAAAAAGCCATATCCGACTCTTCTTAGCTGGATTCCATATTTTTTCATAACTAATTGGGTCAATTCCAGTCGCAGAAAAAGAAACTGGCGATTGTATCTCCGGCACATTAGTAATTCTAATTAAATTACGAGTCGTTCGATTCAGACAAATCTACAGTTCAGACGATGCTTTATATATTATAAGAATCTCAGGACTCAGCAAGTGTTTTCATATGGTGAATTTTCATAAGAATTGTACATTATTCGTATGTCATATCACTAGAATTAATACTTTTAATTTAATCAGATCTTGGAGATCGGGTTTAGAGTTTCTAATACACGCTCATTTAAATAATTTTTTTAAATGTGCTACCATCCATAGCTCTCTCTATTATCATACAGAATATATCAATCCCGCACTTTAGCTCCCTTTGGAAAAACTTTAAATGCACAAAACTTAATTTTCTTTGAAGGTAAAAATTGAAACTTGGCACATATAGGTACTGTAAGTCTCTTTAAAAGAAATTCGCATTACAAATTTTATCAAAGTTTTAAGAGCTTTCCGTAAGAAAACTTTATTGAGGTGCTTTTGCGTTTAGTCCGGGATTCGATGGAATAATGCCCATCATGCTCCAACAGGCTATATACCTACAGGCGCCGGCGCTTACCCTCATTATGAGGTCCAGCCTGGCTCTGGGCTATATTCCGATGGCATGGAGAATGGCAAGGGTTGTATTTATTCATAAACCTCTGCGTCGAACAGACCAGGCAAGTCCCTGAGGCCAATGAGTCTCATGTCCTTCTTGCTAAAAAACAGTGGAAAAACTGCTCGACCGGCACACTACGGGCGGTGTACTGAAAGCATATCCCCTACACTGCGGACAATATGGATAGAGAGCAGCAGTCTCAACAGAAACAGCACCGCACCAAGTGGTGCTGGAAGTAGAAAATACGCTAGAGAACAGGGAGGTGGCGCTGTAGGAAAAACTGCTCGACCGGCACATTAGGGGCGGTGTATTGAAAGCATATCCCCTACACTGCGGAAAATATGGATACAAAGCAGCAGTCTCAACAGAAACAGCATCGCACCAACTGGTGCTGAAACTAGAGAATACGCTGAAGAACAGAAAGATGGCGCTGTGGGCCTTCCTAGACATAAAGGAGGCCTTCAGCAACCCCTCATTTGGATCGGTACTAGCCGCTGTCAGGGAGCAGGGAATAGAGGAGACCTGCTCCAAGTGGATCGGTTACATGCTCAGGGACAGGGCGGTGTTTACCTCACCCGCGGGAGGGACTCTGCTAGCGGGGGTCACGACGGGGTGTCCGCAGGGGAATGTTATGTCTTCCCTGCTCTGGTGCCTAGTCGTGGACGGCCTGCTAGGGAGGTTCTCGGGAGGGGCTACGAGGTAGAGGTCTATGCGAATGACATTGTCATCATAGTCCGAGGAAAGGTTACACAGTCAGTGTGAGAGCGCATGCAGACAGCACTCAAAGTGGTGGAAAGGTGGGCGGTTAGCCAAGCGCCCGGGGTGAGGCCACGAGAATGCAACCATCATACCGTTTACGAGGAGGAGGAAGTGGGAGAGCCACATAACTCTTACTTTATACGGTAGAAACATCCCAATGTCCAGTGACGCAAAATATCCTTGGCTCGTATTGGACTTTAAGCTAACCTGGAATGGTCACGTTAAAAAAATACTGCGTACTGCAGTTATGACCCTAGCCGCCACTAGGCGGCTGAATGGAAAAACGTGGGGTCTGTCGGAGCATTGATAACAAATGCAGCACTGGTCTGGTGGCCTAAGGTGACACAATCCGGTGGCAAACAAAAACTAGGCAAGATCCAAAGGATGGCTTGCCTCGACATCACAGGGGCCATGACGTCAACGCCAACAGCCGCCATGGATGTTGCTGGATCTGACCCCCCTACATTTAGTTACCATAGGGGAGGCCAGGCTGCAACTATACAGACTAGGCTGCAATGATAAACTGAAGATCAACCCAGGCTGCAAAATTCACGAGATCGTGATATCCTGAAAAAACTGAAAAGCTCTATTTTTTTTATTTCCTCGATAACTTTTTGTTATTTAATAAAATGCTACTGAAGTTGGTGGGTTTCCATAACTCGTCATAAGCTATCAGATAATGGTCTTAAAAATATTTTAGACCTACTAGATTTTATTTTGTCATGGCCGACTTTTGTTTGTCTTATATGCGCCATATTGGTTTTAGACATCATTGGACAGAGAAAAAAATTATGAATTCACTGGTGTCGCAAAAATGATTTAGTTAACTCACTAGTTTACTTTTAAAGATCAATTTAAAATTATATCTGCCAGTATCAAGTTGCCATGAAAAAAATAAATGAATTTGGCAGTTTACAAAAGACAGTAAAAGTATCTTACAGCACACAGTCGGCTAATAAGAATATATGCTAAATCACAGACAACCTTAGGTCTTACTTTATTAGTTACCTAACCTAGAATCAACTAATAACTCGATTTCTTTTTTACGAAAACCGAATAGTAAAGTATAAAAATGTTGATAGTATCACTCGAACCCCAAATAATAAAATATAAGAATTAGGGCAAAAATATTTATTCTATTAGAAATTAATCAGAAAAGAATAACCAGTGGAAAATTCAAATCACGTATGCAGAGACGAAAAAAAGAAAAACTAAACTACATAAACTGTTCAACTTGTGTACCCCTGTGCTCTATACAAAGTAAAGTTCTGCGATGCAAACTATTCACTGCATTCTTAATAGTATCTGGCTCAATGCTGTGGAATGCTTCTCTAATTTTCTCTTGAAAATCATTAATTTTTTCGGATAGTCTGTCATAGACTTGGGTCTTTGCAATGTCCCAAATGCAATAAATCAAGAAGTTCAAGAAAGGGGATCGCGGTGGTCATGGCACGGGACCGTTAGCACCAATCCACGCATTTGGAAATCGTTCACTTAAATACCGCTAACAATTCTGGCACTATGGGGAGGTGGCTCCAACTTATTGGAACCATTTCAGTCTACGAATACTGGCCAGGGGAACATTATCTAGCATTTCTTCCAAATCATTTCTTAGAAAATTCAAATAAAATTCTGAAGTCAAATGCCTGGGCATGAAGTATGGCCCTAATAATTTAATGCCTAACAGACCACACCATACATACACACACACTTCGCGTATGAGATGAGGATTTACAACTGAATAATAATGCTTATTTCTTCTATTGAAAATACCGCAATTTGTAAAGAGGGTCTCGTCGGTCCATAGTATCTATTCGGGAAAATTGAAATCTTGACTCACTTTTTCACGAAACCATATAGAAAAAGCTAGTCTTTGTCATCGTGTCCTGGATGTAATTGTTGCGTTGGTTTAAATTTATAATCATGCTACTTATATTTCTTTAAAATTTTCTGGATTCCACTTTTTGTTAAATTACATTGTGTTGCAATTCTTCTTTGAGACGATTCTGTATTTATGTTTATTTGTGCCAGGACATTAACATCATTCAAAGTTTCACTAGTTATTCGTGATCGTACGTTTTTAGGTGTGCCATTTTCATAAAATTGTTGACACAGACGCCGAAAATAGGTTATATTCGGTTGCCGCCTTTCAGGATAGAGATCTGCATATTCACGAGATGCATCCACAGAATTTCTGTATTTACGGATATAAATATTGTACATATCTATTTTTTCTTGTATCGAGTATGATGACATTATTATTAATCAACATAATTCACTATTTTTTCAACAAAGCATACACTTGTATGTAATTTGACATCAACACAAATCTTCTGATTTTTCTAAACTGTTAAACTCATTTAATGTTTTCATGGCAACTTGATATTAACCGATAAAATTTTTAATCGATCTTTAAATTACATAACTAAGACAAATAACATATTTGTGGTATGCTACTAAATTCGTATTTTTTTTTCTACCCATCCAATATGGCGCCCACAAGAAAAACAAAAGTTGGCCATGACAAAATAAAATCTAGTAGGCTTAAAATTTTTTTTAGGAGCAGCATCTGCTAGCCTGTGCCGAATGGAAACCTACCAACTTCAGTAACATTCTGTTATATAATAAAAAAGTTATGGAGGAAATAAAAAAACTAACTTTTCAGTTTTCTCAGGATAATTCAGCAATCATACAAGTTATCTTAAATTTGACTTTAGCTTCTAAAACCGACTGAAATTATACACATTTTTTCCTAATTTAACCGAGTTCGTATCTCTTATAGTTTGGGAGATCTCAATGGTGGGCCACTTAAAAGTGACCACCCTGTATATTTATTTATATATATATATATATATATATATATATATATATATATATATATATATATATATATATATATATATATATATATATATATATATATATATATATATACATACTTAGTTCTCGGGTTGAACTGCATACAGAATTTATTAAAACTCGACGTTTCGGATTCTGTCAGTAATCTGCCTACTCCTTAGGGTCGTGGATGCCTGCTTGCATTATAGAGGTATATTTGCTATTAAAAACATTTTTATGAAAATTCACTTTCATAACGCACTTGCTGTATCCAGACTTTTTTTAGACGTAGCTCTGTGTAAGTTAACCAATGCTTTTGAGCTGATGGCGGCATTGCAGCAGAGGACAAGACGTTGCCATGGCTTGTTAATTGGAAAGATGTCAGAGGTAGCTGAATTAGTGTATAAAAAACGACACGAGTCAGGTTTACAAGCGTTAATTTAGCCACTAATTACGGTGCCGGTGACGGGCCACCGTTTCAATTAAACAAGTTTAGTGAATTATGTGAGAAACTTTGATACTTTTCACACAACCATGTTTTAGTAAAAAAAACTACCTCGCGATTGCTTCAGCGGTGACTAGTATAGCGACAAAATTACCATGTATATTTTATTGTACAAAGTGTTTTATTAACCAGTACATAAAACTTGAACTTGGGATATCTAAAAATCTATGGAGGGTCTTTATATTAGTTATTTATGTACCAAGGGTATAAATAAATGTTTATACCCCGAGAGCGACGATTTTACAAATCCGAGGTTGTAAGTCGCTCGAGGACATACACCTATTTATACCAGCGGTCCATACAAACTTTTATGTCATACTAGTCATACCCAAACAATGAAACATGAATCATAGTTTGCTGAAGGCCACCTAACTATCACCGGATCTTTTGAGAACTGCCAATATTATGTTAATTCGACTAAATAATGTTAAATAAATATTTACATATTGCTTCTATTCCATTACTTGTAATTTAATTAATAAAGGTTATTAAATGAGTTAAACAAAATTTATTTGTCTTTATCTGCACGAGGGCTATAAAGCGTAAGTTATGCCCGCGCGGGCCATAAAGTACACTTTATGGCCCTTGGGCATAAAGTACACAATTATGTAGTTGGTAACTAAGCAATATAAACACAATAATTAACTAGTATGACACACTAGTTATTTATGTACCAAGGGTTTAAATAGATGTTTATGCCCCGAGAGCGACGATTTTACAAAGCCGAGGGCCTTTGGCCCGAGGGTTTGTAAGTCGCTCGAGGGCATACACCTCTATTTATACCAGCAGTGCATACAAAATTTTATGTCATACTAGTCATACCCAAACAATGAAACATGAATCACCGTTTGCTGAAGGCAACCTAACCATCACTGGATCTTTTCAGAACTGTGAATTTTATGTTAATTCGACTAAATAATGTTAATTAAATATTTACATATTACTTTTATTCCATTATCTGTAATTTCATTAATAAAGGTTATTAAAGAAGTCAAACAAAAATTATTTGTTTTGATGTGCGCGCGGGCCATAAAGTACACTTTATGGCACTTGGGCATAAAGTACACAATTATGTAGTTGGTAACTAAGCAATAAAAACACAATAATTAACTAGTATGACATACTAGTTATTTATGTACCAAGGATTTAAATAGATGTTTGTGCCCCGAGAGCGACGATTTTATTTTTAATTTATTTTTAAGCCTAACCATCACCGAATCTTTTCAGAACTTTTAATTTTATGTTAATTCGACTAAATAATGTTAATTAAATATTTACATATGGCTTTTATTCCATTTTTTGTAATTTCATTAATAAAGGTTATTAAAGAAGTCAAACAAAAATTATTTTTTTATGTGCGCGCGGGCTATAAAGTGTACGTTTTGCCCGCGCAGGCCATAATACACTTTATAGCCCTTGGGCATAAAGTACACAACTATGTAGTTGGTAACTAAGTAATAAAAACACAATAATGAACTAGTATGACATAAAATAAATTATATATAATTAAAAATAAATTGGTTCGAGCAATCCCTGAGAAGTTTCAGCCATCTGAATTGGCTTAAAAAATCACATTCAATTATTCTTTTTAGAAGCTCCTTAAAATTTACACTATAAAAATAATAACCCAAATAACCTACATCAAAATTGTCTCCTTTTTTTTTCGAAATATTTTAGCCGCTGAGTAAGCCAATTTAACGCAACGACTTGCACAGCCTTCAGTCTTTATTTAACTAGACATTATGTTATATAATTGGGCAAGTTTGAATAAAATTCAAAATATACTGGAAAAACTGGTGCGATTTTCCTAGCCAGCGAACTAGTCCGGGCCGTGTGTTAAAAAGTTCAGAACGCAGTAAATGCGTTATGGAAGCCAGTTTTTATTAAATGCATCAAACAAAAGTAACTCAGTTTTCTACAAATATAGACAATTGAACTTTGGTAGTAAGAATTTTGGTAGCAAGGCCCTAACCAGGGAAATATACCAGCCAAATTTCATCATATATATATATATATATATATATATATATATATATATATATATATATATATATATATATATATATATATGAAATTTTATATTTTTTATTATATATATATATATATATATATATATATATATATATATATATATATATATATATATATATATATATATATATATATATATATATATTGTTAAAGTAAGGGTTTACTTGGTTTATATAATGAAGTGGGTTTTTATTTAATTATAGTTATATATTTATATTTATAGGATTTCGTTCGGTATGTATGTAAGTTTATGTAAATTTGTGAGAATTTATTTATGTAAAGAATGTGATTTTCTTTAATGTGTCTTGTGTATTTTTTTATACTTTGTCTACTAGTAAAATGTATTAATAAACGTGTGAAAATTTACCCTTTAGTTTCTTTTCTTCGGTATGAAACTGTTTATAAATGTGTTAAAGCCAGTCTAGCTAACGTTTTTTATTAGGTTACGTTTTGTGATCAGAATAACAAATTGAAGGTACGTAAAGTTATATATATATATATATATATATATATATATATATATATATATATATATATATATATATATATATATATATATATACATATATATATATATATATATATATATATATATATATATATATATATATATATATATATATATATATATATATAACGGCCACTTGGGGTGGCTGGGGGGAGGGTAAAAGTTAGTTTTCCTTAGTATGGGGAATTTCTGGGATAACTTTCGGGACACGGCTTTCCTACGGGATTATGCTCGAGCGCCAACGCCTATAGAGTTTTCTTCAGAGAGTAGGCGTGCTCGCTCTCTCGGGATACTCACCCCCTTCCCAAGTCACTGTCGACGTACACACACGCCCGGGTTAGGTTCTAGTGGAGATAGGGTCCTCCTAAGTTAAGACGAAGTCCCACGGGACTTCTGGTTATGGTCTTTATTAGAAATATATTGTTAAAGTTTACTTGGGTGGATATTCTGGAGTATTTAAATGAAGTGCTGAGTAAAGTAAAATAAAATCTATTTACTAACTATTTACAAAAGAAAATAACAGGGTGC
The DNA here is from genome assembly GCA_964006375.1 of Tillus elongatus. NCBI lineage: Eukaryota > Metazoa > Arthropoda > Insecta > Coleoptera > Cleridae > Tillus > Tillus elongatus. The sequence continues at coordinate 31,099,682 of OZ023265.1, forward strand.
TGCTACCAGGGAATTACGTAATTATGGGTAGCCAGAGGCAGAGGTGGTTATTTGACTATCAAAGCTACGCGCGGGTTACACGCAGGGGTTAAAGCGGCAAGGTTTCAGCGGTGCGGGGTGGTGGCAAGGTAGTGAATAATAGCGGGTGTTCCCAAGCGGACATGCAACTTACAGGGTGTGTCGGACACTTCATCAAGCTAAACTAGCTGCGTACTAAAATACATGGCTCTTACAGGTATTATCTAAGGCCCACCATCCACACGCTCGACTCACATGCTCGGGGAACCTGGTTCGGTGCGGAAGATGTTCACCCCTGTTTCCGGATTTACACCCCCTTCGAAAGGGGCCGCGGACAGCTTGGGACGCTGGGCGCCGCCCGGCTGCTTCGATCCGGACCAGCGCAGTCGTTGAAATACGAATCTACCACAGCCCAGGAATATCCTGGTTACAACCCTCCCTCAGGAAAACGGCGGCGACCACCCAAAGGGCTGTTTTTGACTGTCCCTGATAGTGCAATCACTACAACAGGGACGACTCCCAACACCTTCGTGCAGCATGCAGCCGCTAATCCCAGAGAGGCCCGCCAACGGAGACAGGAAATAGACGGTCCTCTCGAAGAAGGTTCTCAGTGTCATTGCGGAGCGTTCAACGATCCTACTACGGGCTCGATATATAATATCAGGCTTTCACCTACCTGGAGTACTCTCCGGTGACGATGCTCACTAAACAAACGGTGCGGCGGTGGCCTCGTGAATTGGCGGCCTCGCTTATGTTTCTGCTTACCGGTACACTGTTCTCTCCCTTCTCTTAAACCTCACGTACTTTACAATTCCACCTACTGACGGCCGACGTACTCGTTTGTTCGCGGTGACTCTAGAACTGGAAACTCTCCGTCGGCGTTCCCTCCGGCCACAATTCTTTTTCAAAATCCCCGGCCGCCTAATTGCCCCCATACTAATTATTCTGTTCGACGTGCCGGATTTCGTATATTACTCCCCGGAAAATGTTGGAAAATATTCCAACCTTCGCAAATGATAATTGCAGTTTATGGTGTATCATAATGCAGTGGCTATGACGGTAAATTAGGCCGGATAATCTCTCCAGGATTATCGACTTCGTAGCAATACATATATATATATATATATATATATATATATATATATATATATATATATATATATATATATATATATATATATATATATATATATATATATATACTTTGACCTTTTTTTATCGGTGAACATAATGCTTTTGCTTTATATTTACCTGTTATTTGTTTTACCTCGGCTAGCTATCAAAGATTTTTGTGAATAACTTTCAGGTCGCTGCCTCTGCTTCCAATGGCGTCGAAAAAGTCTCGTTTTGTTTGTTATTTTTCTCCTAACAGCCCCGTTACCATACAAATTTTTATCTCGCCCGCTAAGGACTGTTCCTGTGGTTTTTCTGGACTCCCATTACCGTTATGAGAATGGCTGTTGCGTTTTCTGCAGCCACATTATTTACTTTAAAAACTGTTTGCGTCGTGCAATATACGATATCCAATTTTTATCGTGAATTCGATATTTATCAAGTTTTCCAATAGCACTCATATTCAATGATTTAACTTATACGATTACTTTAATCTGATTTATTAAACAAGTATTGACTGATTTTGCATATTTTTAGATTCAAGTTTATTAACAAACTGAAATATAAGGTGAAAATCAAACGAAGGCTGAAACTTAACTACACTATTCTGTATAAATATTTCAGGACTCCTTATCGTTATGATACAACGATACAAACAACAAAGGGTGGTTTTGTAATTCTTTCGACCATATTTTGACAAAATTTGAAGTATTGAAAATAAGCGGGGACAGGGCGTCGAAAATTCATATAAGCCCCAACGGCCAAAAATCAACCGAACAGGTATAAATGTTCTCTTTCAAGTATTAATACGGATGTTAATAATAATAATAAATAATTAATAATTAGTATTATGTTTGAAATATTTAATTAGAAAAGCAACTCTTGAAAAAGCGGAATCCATCAGCAGTTATTGTTGCGTATGGGCTTCTTTATTCCCAAAGCTTCGGAAAAGTCAAGTTTGCGCTTGTCATTACAAAAACCTCATGGTCCCATGTGGTTCTTTACTCTGGGTCTACGTATTCTATAGATAATCTATAATTCTTTTGTTGTATAAATAATTTCAATTTTCTCTCTCGTGCCGCAAATGGCCAGTATGGTTGCAAAGAAAGAAACAAGCACCTCTTCCAGAGAAAAAAACTCGTCACATCCATTTAGCACGGCAATGCTTCTAAAAGTAGAAGCTACTACAATAATTAGTGTATTAATAGTACCTCCCACAAATTAAAATACGTTTCAAAAGAAATCTAAAAATATTTATAGTGTTTAAATTTACATAGTAAATTTCATTATGGCTGCCAATTAGTCAAGCTATAAATAATATAAAACAAAGTAAGTATTATCGATAAATTTGTTAAATTGCAGTAGTGTGACTGATTAGACGATCAGAACAAACGACAAAATACAGATGACACAATTCGATACTAAATGGTACCATTTATGCTCAATTAGAACAATACAACATTAATTTGTTTTAATTTAACATCAATAAAATGTGATATAGTGTAGTCAATAAATTCTACCATGCGATGCAAAATCTCACTGCGACCACAGTTGTATAAATTTTCACTGACTGCTGTAATTTATTGCTTTAGAATTAAAATTCTTCTACCGAATGCCAATTTGCGAATTTTTAGAAGCTGTTGTAGGTAGTTAATAATGTCCCCTCACTAATGGGCGAGACCCCGACTAAAATTTCTTCAAATGTGCGCAGAATAGGTCCCCTAGAACCCAAATCCGGGGTCATATTCAATTTTTTATGTATATATATATATATATATATATATATATATATATATATATATATATATATATATATATGATTGTTAAGGGGTTTTGGTTGATGTTTTAAGTCCCACGGTTGGGTGACAATTGATAAAGAATGTGCTGAGCTAGGGTTCTTTGTGTTAAATTATTGGGTTTTTATTGTAGTTTATGGTTTTATAATATGTATATGGTGTAAATAAATAATAAATATTTTATTATTTTTAGATTTTGTGATGTATATCTGCAAATAAAATTTATGAAATCTTGTGTTTATAGTTTTATTTACTGTTCCAAATGTTGGAGTGTATTTATAACGGTTAATAAACTAAGAAAAACTTCATATATATATATATATATATATATATATATATATATATATATATATATATATATATATATGTATATTTAAATGTTTCTCTTTTTTTTCTCACCTCGGCTAGCTATCAGAAACTTTAATAAGCAAAAGAAAACAACCTGAGGGCGTTCTAGTGAGTTCAGGTCCCAAATAATATATTATACTCTCCTTTTTTTATGCTTTCTTTTTTTTGTAAATGAAATTAAAAAATATATTTTTTTTTGTTCTGCCATATATGTATATATCAGAATCAAAATGTAGCACTATTTTTCCAAATAACAATTCTATTATATTGAAATGACCTTAAATTATTTCACAAAAAACGATACCTAATGACTAAGAATTCTTTAAAATTAGTAAATTCTGTATTTATTTATGTATATATATATATATATATATATATATATATATATATATATATATATATATATATATATATATATATATATATATATATATATATACTGGCCAGCGAGCTAATTTTTTTGAAATTTTAGTTATTACGTTTTTCCCAATACATTTTTTTTTATATTGGTCTATAGATCCTCTACTATTATTTTTATGGATAAACAACTTATTTTAGTAACAATTTCTTAGTTTTAAATGAACGTTATGCAACCCGAATCACGGATTGTTGGTTTGTACGTTTCATTCGTCCTTGCCCAGCATCAGAGGGTTCCGTCATATACGTTTCTTTAGGATGATAGGTGGCACTACTTGTTTCTGTCCGTTCTATTCTTTAGAATTTATTTATTTAAAATGGTTGACTTTGACGTGAGTGAAATAAGTGTTTTCTAATATACCAAATTTGGTAATATGCGTCTAGAATTTCTAAATAATATGTTCCTATTCACCTGGTTGCCTCTACACCGAACAGTTATCAACAGTTGTGAAATTCTAAGTAATTACTTGAACGACTTACTGTTTGTTGCTTCTTATTTAACTGCCAATCTCCTTTGTACAAATGATCTCGCTTTCGGCTATTGCTATACTGGTTATCTCTTGTACTTTCTTGAAGTTTTTACTTAAAAATACTCACTCTCCCAGAAATCTGCTTCCTTCCAATCAATTTTTTTATACATCTTTCTTTTTTCAACAATCCCTTGTTGCCAGAGTTTCCTGTGGCTAGCCGTCTTAAAATTCCTGTCATTTTTGTATATTCCCGTAATAATGCTTTTGCATTATTTGTCGCTTGGGATACGTGAAAAGCATATTGTTGTGTAGGTTTTGTTCATTTGGCATATTCTCTTAACCTAAAACACAATTTGTTTGACAGTTCCTACCTAATCATATGTTTACATTTTATATATGTTTTCCTTAACCTATAACATAAAATCACCTTAACCTAAAACTTACAGCTGTCAGAACTAACTTATACACTATTATCAACATCATTCCATTTTCGTTCTTGTCAAGTCTTGTTACATGGGCAGCTTATACTATACACTTGTTTACTTAAAATTACACTCATCTACATACATCAATTTTTCCTTATTTTCGTATACATACATGGGTCAAATGGATTTAAATATATATTTTAAATTTTTATTGGCATTCTAATATACCAAAGAGTATGTTTTCCTTAGGTGATTGTATCTGTGTGGTCCGATAACTCAAAAAGTAATTAATTGATTTTGATAAATCTGACAGCCACCTTCATCTGGTTAATGGCTTGGATAAGTTCGTTAGTCAGGAAAATGGAACTAGGTTTCCAAGGAAAATTTTGGGTTTCCTTTTGGAACAAATTCATATCTCCGAAAATAAAAAACCAGTGGAAACCAAATTTGCAAAGCTAGTGTGTGTACATTATAAAAACCAAACGCTGCACCAAAATCTGGGTCTCTAAGGTGAAAGAAAAAAGTGCACTTAAACTTCACAGGTCTAAGCGTTTTCCACAAAAACAATTTTTCGCTGAATAATGATTTTTATTCCATAAGTGTGTTTCACACTGTATGCACACACACATACACACACCATGATATATATATATATATATATATATATATATATATATATATATATATATATATATATATATATATATATATATATATATATATATATATATATATATATATATATATAGTTACCTCTCCATTAGGGAATTTTCTAAATGAAAAATCACTAAAACAGTTCATTTGCAAAACAAAGTTATGCTCGTCTATTCGTCTATAGTCTCTACAAAAGCAACTGGTATGTACCATAATATTATTTTATTAAAATAACTTGCAATAGCATGAAATCGTCAAATGTTTGTTGTCTTGGTGACCTACATTTTAATATACAGAATAATTAAAATGCTAAAAAGAATTTAAAAATGTAACCTAATTTTAATATATACATACAAAAGCAGGTATGCATAAACAAGGTTTATTCAATGGGTCGTTAAATTGAACCAGTAGCCTTTAATTATATGCTACCCGCAACCACATTCCTCTGTTGCCGGAAAGATCCGCTTCCGTCGTTTAAATAACCGGAGCACGCTCCGAAAAAAAGTAAATCTGGCTACAAACTAAATAACATATGCAAAAAACGCCGGCTTATTTCAGATAAAGATTCGGGTCACGTTTAATTAAATTTCAGTAAATGCGAACGTTGCTATTCACTTTTATAGATTTTGTTCTCTGTTAGACGAATACCCTCTCATCCAAGACACATTTTCTGGATTCGGTAGAGGGAATATATAACCCTGGGGAATTAAATCGCTTGACATACCTTCGTTTAAATATTTAATATATTTAACCTTCTTATCGGATAATCGATTTATTTCAGGGTCATTTAACGGAAAAATGGCCCTAAATTGATTTGTTTGAAAGCTATTTTAGAGACAGCTTAACCGATATATACCATCAAAGTATTTTCATTTTTGTCTTAGGACTTATAAGTGAACTTTAATCAGGGAAGTTAAGACGATGTTTAAACAATTAGGAGTTAAAAATTTCTTTAGAAGCAAAAGTACATTTTGGAGAACCCAATAAACCACAACACATTTTTCAGAAATAGTGGTCGTCTCACTAACATTGGCGTCTGTCTAAGGAGCGGAGGTTAATTAGGGATTAAGTTTTAGAACTGTGATAATATGGACATGGTAACGATGTAATTTGTAATAAAATTTTAATAATAATAAAAAGAATTAACAACTTTTATAAACTTTATAAACTAACTTAACCGAATAAATTTAAAACCAAATCTTTACATAATTAAATTTAAAACTCTGGACGCAGCAAGTGCGTTATGGTAGTGAATTTTCATAAAAATGTTTTTATTGCAAATATGTGTGTTTTCTTTTTATTTAAGGAAGCAGGCATCATCAGTATAACCTATATAGTAAAAACAATGTGCCATGTTTCATGAAAATACCTTTATTTTGTGAAAATGTACAAATATTTCCAAAAGTAAACTTAAGTGTTCCCGGAAAAACTCGTTTCTTGGTCAACCTTATATGTTAATAGCAAATTGGGCTATTCCAATATGAAGCACTTGATCAAAATTCGCTACCATAACGCACTTGCTGCACCCAGAATTTCTTTTCTTACAAAAATGCCTTATAATTCGATGGAAAATGCAAAAATGCAATAACATAAGGCGTGTTTGATTAAAAAAGAAAGAAAATTTGTATCGCCAACGACTTATGAGCCACCCTGTGATTGTAGAAATATTTTTTAAGATGTAGCTCAAGACACCCTATAATTAATGTATATTTTTTTTTTCATATCTTGTATAATAACGGATATATTGAACTTTATTGATTTTTTAACGAAAATTCGACAAAAATTATATATCATTAAACGATAAACTCTATAGCTAAGACCACTGACAAGCATCACAGAAAGGGTCTATTTGAAATGAATTTTCTGGAAACATTTTAGTAAAATGAAGGACAATGACGGTTGAAACTAAGACTTCAGAGTTTGTAAAACATCTTTCTTGAGACATTTTATTTCCATAGCCCGTATTAGATTCAAGTTATTTGCCTAAATGTTGCCGATTTTGACGTTTTAAATCGCAACTTTAACGTTTTGAGGAAAGCCCCATTTTTTTTTTAAATGCCTATAACTTTTTTTGTATTTTGACCTATATAGATAAATTTTGGTAGGTAACTTACCTATAAAGATGTAAACCCGCGTACTAAATTTGGTTGCCCTTACTTGCTGGCTTATGGTTGCTTTCAAATATGTTGTGGCACTTATGTTCGCTTTTTGTCACAGTTTTAATGCCTCAACTTGGACTACATAAAAAACGTAAGTATTTGAATTGTTTAAACTCACTGTTTTATTACCGGTGGTTTCTTTCCTTACGTGGTTTCAGCTGCTACAAACTGACCTAATAACCTGCTATTGATACGTTTACTTCTTTTCCCACGCTTTTTTACTTTTTATTTCTTGTTTTTCATTTTCTCTTAAAATTTTTGCTGCTTCCAAAAATTTGTATAAAAATCTCCCTTCTTTATTTATTTTCCTCTGTCATTAGCGTAACTAATTAAAAACTGCTTTTGGCCTTCTTCAAAATCTTTTCATGATAACAAATTTTTATAGAACATTATTACCCGGGATACATAAGTTTCATTGTTGTTGTTCCCTGACATTCCTAGGTTCCATCTGTTAACCTATACTACAATTTTATTGTCAGTTTGACATTTATCGTAAATAAAAACAGCTGATCTTATAACGAGGTTATGACATGAAAAACCATATTGTGACATCTTAATAATCTTAAAACTGTCATACAATATTCTTAAAGCTTGTAAACAATTACACCTTAAACTATCTAATGAAACTAGTCATACATTTCCTAATGTCCAACATTTTTACATTTTCTTGGTTTAGAGTCTTTCACTACTTTATATCACTTCCTGCAGTCTATTCTGTCTTTGATATAACTTGCATTTGCTTAATATTCTTAAAACTAGCAACAATAACACCTTAAACTATTTAAACAATTTCTACAAACTAATTTAGGTGCCTTACCTTCTTTTAACCCATATATATGTCATATTTTGGGAATCAAATTTGATTTAGATTTTTATACCAGGTCTTACGATATGCCTGTAAAATGGTTCTTATTTTCACTGCCAATACATTGTACACACCAAAGAGTAAGTTTTTGTTTGTGTTAGGTTTTGTATGGGTTGTTTTAAGAGTGTGTTGTTAGCTTGTTTATATATATATATATATATATATATATATATATATATATATATATATATATATATATATATATATATATATATATATATATAATATCATTTCGAAAGTTGAAAAAAATGTTTCGATGAATAGAGTAGGTCCGGTAGTCAATTGCTCGAACTGTTATCTTAATAACCAGCGTGCCCTTCTTAGAAGGAATATTTGATAACGACGCACAGTATTACAGGGATATAAGACTCAACAGTGGGGGGTCTGTCTGTATTCCGTCCTAGAAGACGCTGGTCGCAACTGCTGGGAAATTAACATATAAATAGTAGTTCTAGTATTTACTCACTTAGGTTATTGATCCCTTTGATGACTCTAAATTTGTTAGCGAAACGATCATCAGGTCTAAAAGCTGTGATGAACTGCGTTCTCCAAATTGTACTTATCAGTGCTCATCACGGATTCTAATCTCCACTTATCTTCACTCATTATAATAATAACAATGATAATAATAATAATAATAATAATAATAATAATAATAATAATAATAATAATAATAATAATAATAATAATAATAGTAATAGTAATAATGACGTCTGATTAGACCACGATAACTCGTCGCATGAATTCCACAGGGTTTTAAGTACACTTTTGGGCAAAATTGTGATTTTTTGTTGTAACTATGTAGAATTGAATTCTACATGTTTTGGTGTTAAACATATTGCTATTGGAGTGAAGATGGCGCTATAATCGTTATTTCCATGTACTTCTAAGTACGTCTGTCTCAGAATATTTTTAAAGTTACAAGGTTCTAAATGCACATCCGGGTTTTTAACGAATTTTGGAAGTGTTTTAAATACTTTTTAAAGAAAATTATGTTAGATTGTGATGAGTGGTCAGATTTTGCTAGCTCAGGATCAGAATATCTTCCTGAAAATTATGAAAACATAACAAAATCGGTCAAAAAAAGGTAAATTTAAGTTTGGTACCAAATTCCAACCTAAAGGTTCATTTAATATTCTTAAAGCTGCTACTAAGTGACTCGATTAGTAATAAAGGAGACTCAGGGACCAGTTCAGTATATAGTACAACTAATAGTAATATGTTTGTGGAAAATAATAATTATTCAGAGTGAGTACATAATATTTATTTCGTCAAATCGAAAATGATGCTACGTAGTTACAGTTTTAATTTTTAGTATTAATACACATATATCTGTTTCTTGTTTTTTAGGCCATCCACGTCAAAACAAACTGATAATTTTATTTCGAATTATTTAGAATAAACTAATTAGCTTATTTGTACATTTTAGGTATCTCCTAGTTTACTATTCTACATCCGAGAGTGACAGCGAAAAAACTCCAATAAAAGAAGTGCCAGAAAAACCAGAAAAATAAAACGAAATCCTAGTTTTCGGAAAAAACGTAATAAAACAAAAATATCAGTCTGGGTAAGAACATATAAATTCAAGAGGCAACTTAATACCAGAAAAAAGAATATACATGAAAGCGCTTTTAAATGAATGCCGTGAAGCGCAGAGAAATTAGGCTGTTATTTAAGCAATTTTTTTTATTCTGATAACTTGATAATATTTTTTAAACCTTGTTAATAACTTCACGTACATTTCATTAAATAAAATCTATAAAAAATGCTGTTTGTTTTATTTGAAAAGCCTTACAGGGTTACATGGTTCGAAGTACATATGTAAGACTTTCTAAAAACCCACATTATTTTTTAAATGTTAAATATTTTGAAGTTTTTCATAGCAAATGGCTCAGAATAATACCACATTACACCGTTCCAGTTAAAAATCGTCATGATATAAATCAAACCAGTACTTACATTCACTAAACACTTAAAATTGATTCCCTGTCAGTTTATCCAAAATGTACTTAGAACCTTGTGGAACTTATGCGACGAACTGTTTTATACTTTTAATAAAAATAAGCTTTGACTGTTTGCAGCATAAACCTAAGTCTTAGCACTCACCTTGTTTGGTTGCTACTGGAACTGTTGACCTGAAAAGATAAATACAATGCAATTATTTGAGCTTTTGAGATATAAATAATAATCAGATAAATTGTTTAAGTGCCATCGATTATTCGGAGAGCATTTGGCTGAAAATGGCAATGAATAATTACAAGGTAGAGGAGGTTCCATAGCGAATGAATTATTGCGCTGTCCGAATTAGAAGCAAAGTTCAATTGTTAACGCCGTGAGCCATAAAACAAAGAAAACAGACTCTGGCATTTAGGATTGAGTAAATATAAACAAAAGATGCTCAGAAAATATTTTTCTCCAAGGTACATAACAGTAAAAATTATTGCTAATTATTCACAAAAATGATTTTATGATCACCGTGAGTTTCGAAGTATTTTTTTATTTTTTCCTTTAACGTCGGTCTATTTCCGCGACTATGGCCAATCACCGACACCAGGGTGTAGTTTCACCATAATATCTTAAAAATTTTGCCAAATGCCTGCTTTTATGTAAGAAGGGTATGGATCTTCAACGTGTCGAACATCGCATGGTACACGGGACCGACGGAAGCAACTTGCCGACATTAAACTTGCTCAAATACAATGCCACAACCTTGTTTGATGTTAATTGTACAGTATGTACGGAAAGAGTGAAAAAGGTGCCCTGCGATTCGAACCAAGTACTCTTGGGTCGGGAGGCACACGTGCCACCGAGGCTCTAATTTCGATGTACAAACACATAGGGGAAAGTTACCTAAAATGGGATACTGTGGTAAAATGGGATACCTAAATTATTTTGTAGTACATGCAACGCCATCTATTGAGGAATAGACCTAATACTTCCTATTAGTGTATTAGTAACGTACAGAAGTTTGACCAAAATCGTGAAGGGTGCAACGTCGCTAGGTAAGTTTTTAAGATTTTAACATATTTATGGTAAAACTTTAGATCTGCAAACATAAGCTTTTTGTCTTTGTGGCCAATGAGATATAAACGACTACTTAACGTATGAAATTGCAAGGTTATATTCTTACATGGAAAACGTACAGGCATTGTTTGTTTACATGTTGATGTGTTGATAAAATGGGACGTGGCATGTGCTTCTAAAACGGGATGTATCACATTTTAGAAACACAATGCTCATATTCTGTTTTAATTTGAATTTGAATACTCTCGCGGTGGACATTATTTGTAGGTATTTTTTTTAATTTCAGAATCAAGTTATTCTTAGCAAATATGGCACTTCGGAAAACAACTCCTCAGTCTTGGTCCGAAGAAGCAATGGCGAAAGCAATTAGATCGGTTTCAAGTGGCAAATATGGTTACTTAAAAGCGGCAAAATTTTTTTCGGTACCAAAGAGCACCCTTGAGCGGAGAGTGAAAAACTTGAACAAACGAATTACCGGGCATGATAAAGGTTTGGGAAGCAGACAACGAACTTTTTCGCGCCAAATGGAACAACAACTAGTTGACTACGTAAAAACTATGGAGAGTATGCTTTTTGGATTAACGGCTACAGATGTGCGTAGGTTGGCGTTTCAGTTAGCGGCCAGGAACAATTTGAAACACTATTTTAATGAAAATAAAAAAATGGCTGGCTGGGTTTGGCTCCGATCATTTATGAAAAGAAATCGCCTGTCCCTAAGGAAACCTGAAGCAACATCGGCTGCTCGCGCTAGGGGCTTCAATAGATCTGCGGTGAACAAATTTTTTGATTTGCTGGAGCCCCTGCAAGATAGATACGCGTATACACCATCTAGAATATTCAACGTCGATGAGACGGGCTTAACAACTGTACAGGGACGTCCATCCAAGGTGATTGCAATGAAAGGTAGAAAGCAAGTAGGAACGTTAACTTCAGCAGAACGGGGAACACTATGCACTGCGGTAATATGCATGAATGCTGCAGGGACATATGTTCCACCCATGGTCATTTTCCCACGAGTTCAGTTCAAGGAAGAGTTTTCGATTGGGCTACCACCCGAATCTATAGTTGCCTGCCATCCATCTGGTTGGATGCAATTGAATCTCTTTGAAAAGTGGTTTGACCATTTTTTACAATATACCAATGCATCGAAGGAGAATCCTGCATTGCTTATAATGGACGGCCATAAAACTCATACCCAAAACATACCTGTCATAGAAAAAGCGAGGAATCACGGTGTTACATTATTGTGCTTACCACCACATTGTAGTCATCGCATGCAACCGCTTGATGTTTCTTTTATGGCACCTTTGTCGACATTCTACAGTCAAGAGGTTGAAATATTTCTAAGAAACAATCCAGGTAGAGTCGTTACAATTTACCAAATAGGCAGATTATTTGGAAAGGCCTTTCTAAGGGCAGCAACACCCAATAATGCAATTAATGGTTTTGAGAAAACTGGCTTATTTCCCGTTAATCGTCACGTTTTCACTAACGATATGTTTATAGCTGCTGATCCCACTGATCAACCAAAGAATGAATTACGTCCAACGGAAGAGGGCTCACCAGAAAGAGAATCACCATTTACAATCCGGCACCAAACACCACCTCCATCAACTTCGACCCACACACAATCACAAGCAAAATCAACTAGTCCTCGTGAGTCAGATGACAACTTTTCGAGTGATGATGAACAACCTCTGGCCAATATTCTTCAAGATAGTGTTTTACCAGAAATGATTCAACCATACCCAAAAGCAGCATTAAGGTCTGCCAAAACTGCAAACAGGGGTAAAACTGTCATATTAACGAGCACACCTTATAAGGATGAATTGAATGCCAGTATAGAGGCCAAACGACGTAAAGTGCCAACCAATAAATTGCCATCTTTGAAGGGAAAGGGACTATCAAATGGAAAATCAGTAAAGAAAATCTCCAAACCGCAAAAAAATAGTTCGACCGAAAAGAAGACTGATGAAGCAACAAACAAGACTAGAGACCAAAAAGATGTGAATGGGAAAAACAAGACCAAAGACAAAAATACCGATGAAGAAAATCCCGTGTGCTTTTACTGTGAAGCAGATTTTTGAAGCAGCAAACCTGGTGACCAGTGGATTCAATGCAGTTTTGTCATAGATGGGTCCACGAAGGTTGCGGTGTACCAGACAACGAAGCCATTGATTTCACATGCGATCTGTGCTTGCAAATATAGTCCCATTTTAGAAACACTACTGATCCCGTTTTAGATATATATGTTCCTAAAATGGGAAATTTGACTCGCTCAAAATAATATTTTTTTGTTGTTCATGTTTAATACGTTTCATATGTTATGTTTATTTTATGAATAAAGTTATGTTTGGTATATCCATTACGAGGGTTGTCCGTGATTTTGTAACGTTAACTTTTTTTTAAAACCAGGTCCAAACACTAAGTATCCCATTTTAGATAACTTTCCCCTACTTTGAGAAACAATTGATGACTACCAAAATGTACTTGTAACCGGAGTTGTCGCGATGATGTAAACTGTGCCAAATTAATCTACCACAAGTCATCCAAACCTCTAATAATGGTACGCCTACGTTTAAAGTTGATTCTTGTCGGTTTATGCAATTCATTTGTAATTTGTTTCTTAGCATTAGATGGTTCAGCGTTACGTTGTTGTTGTTGTTGTTGTTGTGCTTCGTGGCGATGTTAGATTTAAAAGTATCCACTTGTGCAAATCTTTAAAGTTTTTGTCTATTTCATCCAGCTTCTTCTTCAGCTTGTGGTTCTTTGACAGATCGATATCTTTTGAAACTTGAGCAGTTATGTTCTTGGTTAAAATTTTCAATTTATTTTCAAAGTCGTTTTAATGAATTTTCGTAGAAAAAATTCATTAATGGGGAGATCCCAACTCTTGAATTTTGAAAAAATTTTTGCAAATGAGCGCACACTCGGACCCCTAGAACCCATATCCGGGGTCAGTTTTAATTTTTATATGTTCATATATATTATTTTTATTTTTATTAGTACATCATTTTACAATGTGTTTCACAAATAAGCTTAATGCTTGTGCTTGCAATGATCACAATTTTAATTTCTGACTTGCCTAAAGGGAACTGCCAAATTTTGCTGCTGTCACATTTTTAATTTTGTTCAATATTCAATAACTCTGAACTTCCTTTCTGCCACTAACAGTTGCACTACCATTCTAAATGTTCAGCTCTCATTTTACAATACCTTCTCCTCTTAAACCAGAAAATTCTTCCAAAATACGGATATCAATTACGACACAAAAATTTTGACATTTTGATTTGACAATTTATATATATATATATATATATATATATATATATATATATATATATATATATATATATATATATATATATAGGTTTCACACCGATAACTCAAAAAATAATAGGTTGATCTTGATAAAATTGGGCACGTACCTTTCTTTTGTAAATGGCTTTGATAAGTTTGTTAGTCAGGAAAATCGGACGGGGTTTTCTGCGAAAATTTTGAGTTTTCATTAAAAAAAAAATTATATCTCTGGAATTAACAACGTAAGGACAACCAAATTTGGTACAGAAGTTCACATTATTATATGTAAGCTACCCACCAAAATTTATCTCTGTAGGTTAAAGGATAAAAAAGTCACAGGCATTTAAAAAAATAAATTTTGGTTTACCTCAAAACGTCAAAATTGGTAATATTTGGGCAATGAACCTGAAACTAATATGAGCTATGGAAAGAAAATGTCTCAAGAAGAATGTTTTACAAAGCCTGAACTCTTGGCTTTAATCATCATTGTCCTTCATTTTACTAAAATATTCCCAGAAAATTCATTTCAAATAGACACTTTCTCTGATGCTTCGGCAGTAGTGTTGGTTATAGAGTTTATCGTTTAATGGTATATTATTTTTGTCGAATTTTCGTAAAAAATTATTAAAGCTTAATATATCCGTTATTATGCAAATTACGAAAAAAAATTGTATACATTAATTATAGGGTGTCTTAAGCTACATCTTAAAAAATATTTCCACAATTACAGGCTGGCCCATAAGTCGCTGGTCACTCAAATTTTCTTTTTTTGTTAATCGAGCACGCCCTATGTTGTTGCATTTTTGCATTTTCCATCGAAATATAATAAATGTTTGTAAGAAAAGAAATTCGGGGCGTAGCCAGTGCGTTATGGTAGCGAATTTTCATTAAATGCTTCAAATTTGAATAGCTTAATTTGCTATTTACCTATATAGTTGACCAGGAAACCATTTTTTTCTGGAATATTTTAAGTTTATTTTCGGAAGTTTTGTACATTTTCAAACAATAAAGTTATTTTGATGAACATTGAAGCACATTGCTTCTACTATATAGATTATGCTGGAACCAAATTGCCAAAACATTCTTATGAAAATTCACTACCATAACGCACTTGCTGCGTTTAGAGTTTTTTAAATCTTGCAACTCTTCTTGTGCACAGATTCAAGCACTATGACCACTATCTTTTACCTCATTTTTATTCTTTTGATACTCAGCTTTATGTTTCTGATAGTCGTCCACACATACATCAACAAATGTTTGTTTTCATAAATTTGATTTCATAAATAGTCGGTTAATAGTGACTTGGAATGAAGTAGACACCACATCTTCAAACATATTAAGAGAATATGAGTAAATCAACAGCAACTGGGAATAAATTCGGTGAGTCGCCCAGCCACATGGTTAAAAAACACTCTTTGTATGAGTGGTTACAACTGTAGCTCTAAATAAAAGGACTGTAACAGCGGCAGAAGCAGAAGTCAATGGAAGGTGTGTGTATTCGGAAAGAAACTATTGACTATTAATAACAACAATTGACTAATAACGCTGCGAGTTGTAAGGCAAAAATAATTATACTACAGAGGTGATAAATGATAATACATTACAATAGGGTTATATATAATCGTAAATACTTCCAATGATTAACAAGCAGTAAATTCAGTATTATTGACATTTCTCGGAAACTTACAAATAAATTTCATGAGTCAATAAGAAAAGCATTGACTAACCAACAGCAACCACATACTTATGATTTAAACATAAATGTTTCAAATTTGAATAGCTCAATTTTCTGTAACCCTAGAAAGCTGAATTTTGGCACATAGTTAGGTATTTCCCAAAGCAATATGTAGACCAAATTTTATCGAAATTTTCGGGAAAAAAAATTTTTTTTGAAAGAAAACTCAAAATGTTCCCGAAAAACCCCGTCCGATTTTCCTGGTCAACGAACTCATCCAAGCCATTAATAAAAGAAAGGCACTTGCCGAGTTTCATCTAAATCGGTTAATTATTTTTTGAGTTATCAGACGGATACATATATATATATATATATATATATATATATATATATATATATATATATATATATATATATATATATATATATATATATATATATATATATATATACATATATATATATGTATATATATATATATATATATATATATATATATATATATATATATATATATGAACATATAAAAATTCAAACTGACCCCGGATATGGGTTCTAGGGGTCCTAATTCGCGCTCATTTGAAAGAATTTTTGCAAAGTCTCACCATCAATACCTCTCTATTAGTGAATTTCTTTAATAAAAATTCACTAAAAATCGGAGCATTTGTCAATTATTATCTGCAGCAAGGGGTTTAGCGCGACCCAGTATCTACAACATTTTGCAAGATCTACAAATGACATCACTACAAATTAAATTTGCCACATGAGTTAAATGAAGATGATTATCACAGGAGGCTTTAATTTGGTGAAGACATTATACATAATCCGAAGCTGCTTTGTAATATTTTTAATTAATTTTATTTTACAAAAATTACCTAATGGAGAGGTATCGATGGTGAGAGAATTTTTTCCAGTGAGCGCGTACTAGGGCGCCTAGAACCCATAACCGGGGTCAGTTTCACTTTTTATATGTTTATATATGTATATATATATATATATATATATATATATATATATATATATATATATATATATATATATATATATATATATATATATATATATAATATATATATATATATATATATATATATATATATATATATATATATATATATATATATATATATATATATATATATATATATATATATATATATATATATATATATATATGGTATTGCACTTTTATTTGTGTAATTGTGGAGCATCATAATTTTAATTATTATAGGTTTTCCTCTTTCTTATAAAGTACTTATTTTTATTGCCCATTTAAAATATTAACTTTGATAAAAATGAAATTATTGCTAATATTTCTTTACTTACCGTTGTATCTACAAATTTTTCTCTTATCTCATGGATAGAGTTCTAATATTGGGCTAGCATTTTTGTTTTGATGTACCTTATTTGTATATTTTTTATATTCATGTTTATCCAGAGTGTTAGAAGTTTCATTAAAACATTATCAATTGATTTTTTATTAATTTTACTCTTTTAATTTATAATTATTTAAATAAGGGCTTATTTAGTGATATTTTTATAGCACAAAATAATCAGGCTATTTAAATAAAATCTATAATGTTTATTCCAAATTTAATTTTTTTAAACATAGCTACATAAACAAATTATTGATCGTTCTTAATAAATCAACCAAAATTAAAATCTTATTGTAACAACGAATTAAACTATATTCTATGACTTTGTCATTAAATCTGCGCCTCTGTGGCCGTGCGGGAAAGTCGATTTTCCAGTACGGACTCGGAGGACGACGGTTCGAGGCGCACCGGCGGCGGATGATTTTTCAAATCACTGTCGTCGTTGAGATCGAGCTCAAGGTGGAGGGTAGGTTAGTTTAGATGAGCAAAAAGGGTCAGCAATGGCCTAATTGCCAGTAAGCATCTTACCTTTACCTTTTTTGTCATTAATTCGGCCTTTATCAAGATATCCCCGTTAATGTTACAATTATACACACATATCATCAAAGTAAAAGAAAAATCCTAATAAATAAATACACAATGTAAAATCTGCACATTTATAGTTGCAATGTTCACAATATGGACTTACTGCTTAAAATATCTCTAATTGCTTCTTCATTGGAGATTTGGAGTGAACATTGGGCCGTCTATATTTGGATTTTATTCTCACCACCATTACTTTGTGGTTTTTAATTATTATCGAGCTTATTTTGAATAGCCCTTTTTTACTGAAAATTCCCTTCTTATCATGCTTACTATTATTGGTTAATATCCATATACTGTTGATCTTTACTATTCTTTCTAATAATTTCATTTGCGTGCAAATTTTATTGAACAAACCATTAAAATTTATTTCCTTAATCTTTGTCTTTACACTTCTCACAGTCAAAACTCAAATCGTGATTACACTGTTCCTTGCATTCTCGCAGTTCCAGCCCCAATGCTCTCGAATAATTCACTTTTCACTTTAAATATGTTCGCTTCTATAAAACTGAAAACGTATCTCTCTTTTTAACACAGACTGTGCGATAGAGCTCACTAGGACGCTACCTTGCTATCGTCCAAACTGCTTATCAGCTACACAAGAACACGTATCAACGTCTCACTGATACCATTGTGTGCCCTTTTGGAATATACTCACAATATTTTTTATCTTTAACCTTCTCTCTTAAATACAATGTCTATACATACTTTACATCTATTCAATTTGACCATATAAAAATATTTCTTTTATTAATAGCTTCGACGCATTCGTTATCTAGGTTAATCAGACAAGGTTTACCGGGAAAATTATGAATTTCCTCATTATGCAGCTATGATTACGAAATTTTTGGATAATCATTGTCAGGCTTTGATTTCAAATAATACCCAAATTTATTGTTGAAATTTTACGCAGCGTATTCCGAGATTGAGGCTAGTCTGTAATTTAGGTTTATTTAATTTTTTTGCCTCGGGACAATGAATAGGAAGATGTGGTTCTAATAAATGGTCAGCTAGCTCCTCAAATCTGGATCACCTAGACCTCTTTCTATGAGGATATTCAGAAAGCAAGGTCTTTTAAACTCAATCACAAAATCTGCATGAATTGAGGAAGAGAATTACTAGTTGCTTTTGTGATAATTTTTTGCTCAAAGTGACTGAAAAATTCTCGGTTAATGAACAAGTTAACATGCTTATGGTATTAGGGTTTTGCGAGGGTAATTACCACAGAAGTGAAGAGGTATATAGAAGCAGATTTCTTTATCGTAATATACCACATCGTCAAACGTTTTCCAATGCTGAACAACGTAGAGTTCGGAAAACGGACTCCTTTTTCATAAAAAATGCTGGAGGACGCGTTCATGCGGTGAACACATGAACTGAGGAGCATCTTCAAGACAGTATTGAAAGTGAGCCTCAAACCACTACCAGTCGACTATCCAGGCAGTTTCATATAACATAGCCGACGGTCCATAGAAATATCCCACGCAATCTGCTACATCTCTATCACCTTCAAAAAGTGCAAGAACTGCTACCGCAGGATTTAGAGGAAAGACTGTTTTTTTTTTTGTAATTTCATCTCACATCAGAACATTGATTTTCGCAAGACCATTCCTTTTACGGATAAAGCATGCTTTACAAGGAGAGGGATTACGAATGTGCACCACTGCCACGAATACTCGAATGTAGATCCACATGCTAAAGTCACCCACCATTTACAAAGAGAATTTAAAATAAATATGTGGACAGGTATTGTTGGAGGATATTTGGTTGGGCCGGTTATTTTACCAAACCGCTTAAAGAGCGCAACATATTTGCTTTTCTTGCAAAATGTTCCTCCTAACCTACTGGAGAATCTACCATTACAACTGCACAGAAAAATATGGTTTATGCATGATGGGGCGCCACTACATATCACTACAAATGTTCGTAGATTTTTAAACCAACAGGTTTCAAATCGATGGATGGCTCGGGGAATTAATTGCCCGCAACATTGGCCAGCACGCCGACCAAACTTGAATAAATGTGGCTTTTTCCTCTGGTGGGCTTTAAAAGAATCTGTGGATTTGAACCAGTTCAAACTGCGGAAGATTCGTAGAGTCGCATCAATAATAAGTAGGCCATTATTAAAAGTCACATCCAATTACTTAACAGAATCGACTTTATTTTTCGGGGAAGGGTTATGTCTGAGAGAAAATGGAAGTCAACAATAGCCTTGGTGTTTTTTATGTTTTTCTTTTATTTATTAGTTTCTAATAGCGTTTGTTAAATTTCAGATACGCTGGCGTTTAATTTGTTTTGATCTCATCTGTAAAGATCTCAATTTTCTCAAACCCGGGTGGTTTGTCGAAAAATTAACAGGAGGAGAAAAAGATAGAAAATTTAGTTTTCTATAAAACTGATGGACTTTAACTTTTAATTAGGTTAGAGTTGAGAAAAAAACAAATAATCAAAATGGTGACCCACCCCTTTTTGAGTTTACATCTATTTCAAATTTTTGTAAAATAACGATGTTAATAAATAAAAACCATCTACGAAATTTGGTTGTTCTATGTTGGGGTATTGCTGCAATACAGCTGTTTCTTGTAATTATTAAAAAATCTTGCGAGGTCAATATCTCACCAACCATGGGCGTCAGAGAAAAATTTTATATTAAAAATCGGCATGTTTTGAGGTCCTCTACACGTACACGTTCTGTGCTCATTGCGTTATGAATCACCTGTATAACCCTGCTCGTTAATTAATGGCCATGGTTTGATCTGCTGCTGAAAAAACATTTACTTATATTCCCATCTGGATCTTGTAGCCAGTGGGAGCAAAATTTTGTTATTGTCTACCAATCAGAAGCCCCGGGAAACGTCTGTTAACCTGTCAAATTTAGTTCAATCGGTAAACTTGATTTTGAGTTACAAATGATCAAACAACATCCAAAATATAAGGTGTTCCACTTCAATTTACGCGTAGTTTATTGGTCTCTTATATTTTTCGTTACCTGTTAACGTATAGTCATTAACGACAGTCGTTTTAATGAAGTCTAAGGATAAATAATAGTAAAGCTTGAACTAATATTGCAATATATACACAGTTACCTTGTAATTACCTACCGGTAATATATTATAAGTGAGCATACAGCACTAAACTCATGGGAAATCGTGTACCTCAACTGTACGTTTTCGAATTTGTATTGGTGACGTAACTCTCAGGAGTTCGTTTGTAAATATGTAGCCCATTAGGTAACTAAATTCACGTGAGAATTCTACATGTTAGTAGCAAAGGATAAAATTAGGTCAGCGTTCTTTTTGTACACAGTCCTTTCATTAAAATGTAACGTTGCAGTTGACTCGATTCGTTAAAATGACTTCACTCTAAAATCCGAACATAAAATTAAGTCTGGAGTGTCGCAGTAAACGAATTCTCCAATCTTAACTTGGTTTGATAAATGTTACAAAAATATTTGATCTCAAAATATATTCGAGGAAAAACTGGTCATTACTTTGAGGAGATCGCGACTTTTGAATTATGAAAAAATTGCTTCAAATGAGCGCAACGTAGGACCCCCGCAACCCAAATCCGAGGTCACTTTCACTTTGTATGTTTATATGGATATATATATATATATATATATATATATATATATATATATATATATATATATATATATATATATATAGATTTATTTATTTATTTGTCACATCGAAAATTAAAAAAATAATAGGCCGAGTTTGATAAAATTTGGTGAGTACCTTCCTTATCCAAGTGGCTTGGATAAGTTTGTTACCGAGGAAAAGCGGACTGGCTCTTCGCGGAAAATTTTGTGTTTTCTTTCTGAAAATGCTTATATATCCGGAAGTAATAAACCTACGTCAGCTTACATCAAAATAAAAACCATGCACCAAAATTTGGATCTCTATGTTAAAAGAAAAAAAAAGTTATAAGCTTCTAAAGACAATATAGTTTTTCTTCTTGAAAAGTCGCGATTTGAAACGTAAAAATTTACATGTTCTAAATCAAGAACCTGAAACGAATACGGTTATGTAATAGGAATGTCATAAGAAGTTATATATATATATATATATATATATATATATATATATATATATATATATATATATATATATATATATATATATATATATATAAACATATAAAATCTGAAACTGACCCTGGATGTGGGTTCTAGGAGGCCTAGTTCATGGTCATTTGAAGAAATTTTTTCAAAATTCAAAAGTCGGGATCTCCTAATTAGTGAATTTTATACATAAATAGAAATGATCTGGCACAAAATATTTTATTATAACTTTTTTTTCTTGTAACATAGAAATCTTAATTTTGGTGTATAGTTTACTTTTTATATTGTAAACCTACCTACCAAATTTGGTTATCATAGATTTTTTATTTTTTAAGATAAAAATTTTTTTCAAATGAAAACTCAAAAATTTTCCAGAAAACCTTGTCCGATTTTTCTGATTATCGAACTTGTCAAAGCCATTTACAAAAGGAAGCTACATGACAAATTTTATCAAAATCGCCTTATTATTCTTTGAAATAAAAATTTATTTCGAATGAAAACTCAAAATTTTCCCGGAAAACCTTGTCAGATTTTCCTGACTAACAAACATGTCAAAGCCATTTACAAAGGGAAGGTACATGCCAAATTTTATTAAAATCGGGTTATTACTTTTTGAGATAAGAATTTTTTTCGAATGAAAACTCAAAATTTTCCCGGAAAACCTTGTCCTATTTTCCTGACTAACGAACTTATCCAAGCTATTTACAAAAGAAACGTACATGCCAAATTTTATCAAAATCGGCCTATTATTTTTTGAGTTATCGGTGTGATACATATATATATATATATATATATATATATATATATATATATATATATATATATATATATATATATATATATATATATATATATATATATATATATATATATATATATATATATATATATATATATATATATATATATATATAAACATATAAAAATTGAAACTGACCCCGGATATGGGTTCTAAGGGTCCTAGATCGCGCTCATTTGAAGAAATTTTTTCAAAATTCAAAAGTCGAGATCTCCTCATTAGTGAATTTTTTCTAAGAAAATTCACTAAAATCACTAAAAGGATAAACGGAAAATTCAAGCACCGTCCTGTAGCTTATGTCCTATTTCAATATGCTTTCATATTAAATTCAAGAAAGAAAAAAATATTTCAAGCGGGAGGCTCTTGACTGTTCGATGTTTTATTCAACACTCTGTATAAAAATTATGTAAAATACTTGAATTCTTGCAAAAAACAACGATTTGATATCGAAAGTATTGCGACCGCAAACGCTACTAACATAGTTAAATTTAATTGTGGCAATCTAAAGTTCCATCATATTTAAATAAACGCCTGGACGCAGCTAGTGGGTTATATTAGTGAATTTTCATAAAACTGTTTTAAATAATAAATAAGTATTTTTTCTTAGCAATAATAATAATAAATCCACAGTAGACAAACCCCTCACCCAGAAGTCTTTTACCTGTGCGGGGGGAGCCTACATACATATATAGACAAAGGACGCCACCCGTAACTTATTAGAAGCCGGCCTTTCCACATTCGAGTGAAAAATATAGACTGTCCGAATAAGGGAGTCGAACCCGCGACCTCCTAGTCCAATTCGAGAGGTGACTCACCTCGCGAACCGAGCTATTCAGACTGAATAAAAGCAGGCACCAGACTTGGTTGCCAGTATAACCAATATAGTAAAAAGTCTGGACGCAGCAAATGCGTTATGGAAGTGAATTTTCATAAAAATATTTTTAACAGCAAATATGTCTCTCTAATGCAAGCACGCATCAATCTGGTGACCTGTATAGCCTATATAGTAGAAAAAAGTACCATATTTTATCAAAATAACTTATTGTTTGAAAGTGTACAAATATTTTCCGAAAAGAAATTTAAAATGTTTCCGAGAAAACTGGTTTCCTAGCCAACAAACCTTAGGTTAATAGCAAATTCAGTTATTAAAATTTGAAGCATTTAATGAAAAGTCGCCACTAAAACGCACTTACTGCGTCCGGTGTTTTTTCTTACAAACATGCATCATACTTTGATCAAAAAATGCAAAAAAGGAAAAATATAAGGGTGTTCGAAAAAAAATTGTAGGTATCACCAATGACTTATGGACCACAATGTGATTGTCAAAATAATTTTATAAGATTCAGCTCAAGACACGTTATAATCGACGTATACAATTTTTTCTAGTATCTTGTATAATAACAATTATATTGAGCTTTACCGTAGAAATGCATCACCTGTATATATATATATATATATATATATATATATATATATATATATATATATATATATATATATATATATATTATATATATATATATATATATATATATATATATATATATATATAAACAGATAAAAACTCAACGTGAACCCGGAGAGGGGACCTAGTTTACGCTCATTTGAAGAAATCTTTTTAAAATGTCAAAGTCGCGTTCAGCTCATTAACGAATTGTCTCTACGAAAATGAGTTAAAAATTATAGATTGTAAAACCATAAACTTAACTAAAACTACCGCCAAAGCATCGGAGAAAGTGTCTACAGCAAGCCCCGCTTAACGTCGTAGTTAGGTATCTAACAATCCTGGCGTTGTGAAACGACGTAAAACGAATCATTGGGAATGAATATAATGTACATACATATCATGTTCATATTTGTGGCTGAAGAATGATTAAAAAAGCAGTATTCATTTACATATGTATTATGTACATGCCTACATATTATATTATGTACTCCTTTTTCACCTATTTTAGACTTTTTTAAATAACAACGCTATACAGAATGAGCTTCAAAGTTGCACGATACATTTGTCTACAACAAACTGCGACGCTAACATGAAACAACGTTAAATGAGACGACTTATGCGAGGACTTAGTGTATTTAAAATGAAGTTTCTGTGATGTAAAATGAAGGACACTGACGGTTAAAGCTGCAACTTAAAGGTTTGCAGAACACTCTTCTTGCAACATTTTTTTTCAGAGTCCGTATTTGTTTCAGGTCTTTGCCTAAATATTTCCAATTTTGATGTTTCAAATCGCGACTTTGACGTTTTGAGGAAAACTTCAAATTTGTTTTCTTTAACTGCCCATAACTTTTTTAGCTTTAAACTTACAGACGTAAATCGGTACATGGTTTACTCTTTATAATACAAACACGCGTACCAAATTCGATTGCCCTTACTTTGTTATTTCCGGACATATAATTTTTTTTAGAAAGAAAACACCAAATTTATCGGGAAAGCCTCGGCCGAATTTCATGGCTAACGAACTTATCCAAGCCACTTTAAAAAGGAAGGTACTCATCAAATTTGATCAATGTCAGCCCATTATTTTTTGAGTTATCCGTGTGACACATACATATATATATATATATATATATATATATATATATATATATATATATATATATATATATAAAGGAAAAATATTCCTTTAGTTTTGAATGCAGAATCGCAGCCGCGCCTTCCCGAGCGCCGGCGCAGTGGAACACAACAGCAAACAATATAATAATCAGCTACAGATAGCACACTGGTAAATAAAGTGGACAAAAATATTTGTAGTAATTACTTGTGGTTAGTGATTGACACTGTAATAATTAGCATTAAATGTCGTTTCTTTTATTACAGGTGAGATTTTTGTAAATAGTGTAATTATTAACAAACTTGTAAATAATGAATATAAATCTTTTATTACAGAGAAGCTCAGCGTTGTTTTGATTATTGGTGTCAATTCTCGAAACTATATAAGATACAATATATATATATATATATATATATATATATATATATATATATATATATATATATATATATATATATATATATATATATATATATATATATAATTGAAACTGACCCTGGATATGTGTTCTAGGGGGCCTAATTAGCGCTCATTTGAAGAATTTTTTTTACATTAAAAATTCGGGATCTCCTTAGTGAATTTTTTTAAGAAAATTCACAAAAACAATATATCATATCATTAAAATAACTTTATTGTTTGCAAAAGTACAAAAATTTTGCGAAATTAAACTTTAAATGTGCCTGGAAAAACTGCTCCGATTATCCTGGACAACGAACTTCTTATATTGTAGATTTGCATATTCCACATTCTATTATTCAATTTTTTTTTAAATTCACTAAAAGGGAAAATTTTCACGAGTAACGCCTCAAATGTTGAATAGTTGTCTTTGAGTAATATAGCTTGCAAATTTGTTTTCAAAGTTTCCGGAACGAAAGTACGTTAGCAGTATTTCAGACACTTATTTAATGTATCATCTATTTAAATTTAGTGGACCACTCCTAACCAACGTCTTAAAGTGATCTTTTTAAAACTATCACCAATCTTGCAGCAATCACAAGTATATTTGGTGAAACTGTATTCGCTTGAAGTACAGTTCGACATGTTTGTGCAGAACTTAGTGATCGCTGTTAAAGTTTACAAAGTCCTTACTGAGGTACTGATGCAGTTACTAAACTATATGGGGCAAAGACGTGCTCTTTGAATTAGCTTCTAAGATAAGGATCATTTCTTACAACCTTAGGAATTAAAGGAGTCTAAATCTAATTCGACTGATCCAGTTTTTATAGCATTCAATGAAGCCTTGCATTGCAGGTCAGTAAAATATAGTTTGAAAGTTGTATTTAGTTTCGCGCTCGCCTATTCAACAAAATTGAAAATATTATCTTACTTTTATATAACATTTTTAGGGTGTTTTTTACAGACCTGGCGCATTGAAAACGAAACAGACCGATTTGCGTCTAGAGAAATTTTTTTTTAAGAAACGCTCAATTTCAGTCAATTTAATATTGAGGGGGACATGTTTTGACATAAAACTCAACTGTGTCGCATCAACCCCTTAAGGGTGGTGATAAGAATCCTTATATTTTAAATAAGGAACATGGGTCGAGTGTTACATTATTTGAAAGTTATTTCTTTTCTGAATTCAGTACACCAATTTTTTTGCAAGTTTCAACTCGTTCAAACATAATTCACAGTTGAAGATTCAAAAACGCATGTCACTCATTCCGATAAGAAATGTGCTGATAGTCAATGTTTAGTTGATTTGTAAACAAAAATGGACTATCAGATCATTTCTTATCCGAATAAGAGAACTGCTGTTTACTATTTCAGTTTATCGGTCGGTTTGATACTTGATAGTACTACCGAAAATTAATTTCACAATGGTGTATTCTGTAGAAGAAATAGTTGAAATAATAACTCTTTTTTCAAAAACGATGACTGTGCCAACCGTACCGCAAATTTGATGAACGACATCCGAACAGACATGTTAACAGAAAATACATTTTGGAGTTAGTTGCAAAGTTTCGACAAAAAGTGGTTCAGTAGCCACCAAAAAAACGGGATCCTGAACGTGAATTTCCGGTTAGAAATGAGACTACTGAGATTGAAGTTTTAGGAAAAATTGCTGCAGACCCAACTTTCAGCACGAGAAAATTGGCCACTGTATCAAACATCAATAGAGGAACTATTCAGCGAATATTGAAGCATCATAAATTTCACCCGTATAAAATTGATCTTGTACAACAGCTGAATAAAGATGATTTTGATCGGCGGCTGGAGTTTTGTGAAGTTATGACTGCACGAATAGCTGATAACGGGAACTTTCTGTTCAATATCTGTTTTTCAGACGTACGTTTTTATTAAACTCTACAGTCAATCGTTATAATTGTCGTTATTGGGTAGATAATAATCCAATAAATTTTCACGAAGTCCACACTCAAACTCCACAGAGTTTAAATGTCTGGACTGGCATTTTTGGAGACCGTTTAATCGGACCAATTTTTCTTAATGGCCATTTGAGTTGCGAAATGTATTTGGAGTTACTAGAAGATATCGTTTACCTTCTACTAATTTACATTGTTGCAAATGATGATCGCTATCAAGAAAATCAATTAGTGTTTCAACAAGATGGAGCTCCGACGCATTTTTCACAACGTGTTAGGGAGTTTTTGAACAGAGAGTTTTCAGAGCAATGGATCGGGCGTAGAGGTGCTATTGAGTGGCCCCCTAGATCACCGGATTTAACTCCTTTAGACTTTTGCCTTGGGCCATTTAAAGAGTAGAATTTACGCAACAGAACTGGAGTCTCTGGAAGAATTACGACGACGCATTGTTGAAGAATGCCGTCAAATAACTCCACAAACGCTCCAGAATATCAGAGCTCGTTGTGAACAAAATTTGTACTTTTGTATGGAAGCTGGTGGTTAACAATTTAAACACTTACTTAACTGAATAAACATTTTTGAACGTTTGGTTTTGTTTTTTTAGTTTTTTTTTAACGAAAAATTGACTAATTAGTGCATTTATTATCGCAATGAATGAAGTACGTTCTTGCAACTCCAACTGTGAATAATTTTTAAACGAGTTGATAAAACTTTAAAAAAATTTGTGTGCTGAATTCAGAAAAGAAAGAGCTTTCAGATGATCCACCACTCGACCCATGTTCCCCATTTAAAATATAAGTGTTGTTATCACCACCCTCCAGGGATTAATGTGACAAAGTTGAGTTTTATGTCAAAACATGTCCCCCTCAATATTAAAATTGACGTGTTTCAGCGTTTCTTAAAAAAAATCACTGGATGCACATCGGTCTGTTTCGTTTTCAATGCGCCAGCCTGTATAGTTTACTGCATGTGGCATTAATATAAACCAGGCCTTCGTTTTAGCAATGGCAACCCATGTTGTTGTAGGAATTTATTTGAGTACCAACTTCTTCATTTAGTGGGGGACAACGTCAACTCAGATGCCAGTAAATTATAAAATAGGGACAAAAAATTAAAAATAGCAGATTAAATGGCTGGTTAAATACATTACTTCTAAACTTCCGCAAGCTGAAAAGCGAGAGAACACAGAGAGGGAGAAAAACAAGACACAGTCAAAATCCTACAAGCCAACACTAATAGGTCCTGCTGGGGTGGACATGATATGCTACAAGTGTAAGCTAAGAAATCCAGAATCAGTGTCTGCCAAATAACAAACCGGTTACAGAAAAGAAAACCAATATTTTTTAAGCCACGGAAATAGTCCCCACGCCTGTATTTAGTATGAAACGGTTTCACGAAGTAAGGGTAAAAATAATTAGAAAATTTGTACCATTCAGCACCCAGCGAATGTAACGTGCAGCTCCTTAATTTGAATAGGAAGATGAGTTAAGTGGCACCCTTTCAGGAAGCTCTTTTCATTCTCAGGAAGCTCTTTTCATTCTCTATTAAAGCCTGCAATTTTAAAATCTACTGACTAGTTTTTAGTTATTTGCTTTCAAACTTATGTTACAATTTTAAAATCTACCGACTCGTTTCTTCGATGTTTACTTTCAAAGCTTTAAAATAAAACATTTTTTTTATAATTTACATTAGAACTTAAAGTACAAGTAAATATGACCCAAAATTATCAAAAACCTACCTACTGTTTATCACCATTTTTACTTTTTTCTACACCAACTCGTACCCTTTCTCAACGAAAACACAACACAATTAAAGGGTTTTCTTTAATATTTAGTGACCACCAAATATTTTATAATTTTTCAAAAACTAATCGGTGATTCAAAGACGAAACAATTCCACAGATTTAAAGTTTTTTATTTTGAAGCTTTAAAAGCAAATAACTAAAAAACTAAAAACTGATTAGTAGATTATAAATATATCTTTGAATAGAGAATCAAAGGAGCTGTCCAAAGAGAAATCAGTCAAGCTACCTTCATTTCCCTAAAACGAAAAATTCACTAATGACGAGATCTGTGTTTATATATATATATATATATATATATATATATATATATATATATATATATATATATATATATATATATATATATATATATATATATATCGTACCAAGAACTAAAAAAATAATGGTCCTATGTTGATAAAATTTGGTACGTACCTTCCCTTTGTAAGTGGCATGGATAAGTTTGTTAGCCAGAAAAATCTGACCAGTTTTTTCTGGCAAATTTTGGGTTTTCTTTCGCAAAATTTTTGAATCTCCGAAAATAACAGATGAAAACAAAATTTGTCAAATACCCTACATGCCAAAATTCAGATCTCTAAATTAAAAGAATAAAAGTGATAGGCATTTAAAGATAAAAAATTGTGTGACACTTGTGATCAGAAAAAAGCAAGAGAACAACATATTTTGTGTCAGTAACAAAAACAATTGATAATTGCCTACAACCATTAAATCTTCTTGGCGCAAAAAGTTCAAGAAGTACCAGAAAATATATTTAGAAAATTTTATAAGTTTACTTCTTAAAACGTCAAAGCCGCAATATGAATTGGCAAAATTTGCAATTTTTAGACAATGAGTTTGAAACAAATACGGATTATATAGAAGAAATGTCTTAATAATAAGTGTATTTTACAAAGTCTTAGCTTTCAGCTTTAATGATCGTCGTCCTTCATCTTACTAAAATATTTTCGGAAAATCCAATTTAAATAGACCCTCTTTCTGATGCTTTCGCAGTGGTTTCAGCTATAGAGTGTATGGTTTAATAGTCTATATTTCAGAAAATTTTCGTAGAGAAGATTCGTTATTAAGAATACAGCGACTTATGAATTTTAGGAATATTTCTTCAAATAAGCGCGAACTGGAATCCCTAAACCCCATATATGGGGTCAGTTTGTGTTTTTGTCTGTTTACACATATATACAATATACAGGGTGACGCATTCCTACGGTAAAGCTCAATATATCCGTTATTATACAAGATATAACAAAAAATAAATACGTGAATTGTAGGGTGTCTCGAGCTGCGTCTAATAAACCTATTTTGACAATCTCAGGGTGGCATATAAGTCGCTGGTGATACTTACTTTTTTTTAAATAAAACACCTCTTATGTTGTTGCATTTTTGTATTTTCCACGGAATGATAATGGATATTTGTAACCAAAAAATTCATATCGTTCATCGTTTTTGAGTTGTTCGAATTGTTTTGCAACTTTTCACGTTTTTGGCACATATCACAAATTTTGATAAGGCGTTTTTGTCAATAGATAGCGGAACCCCATGGAAATGACGCAGTCAGAGAGCTTTTTGTTCGTATTACACGTGGAAAAAATCGAGCTGCCGTATACAGGCAGTCTAAAATAGGGACTGAATTTGAAATGTTTTTACAGAATTGTTTTCATTGTTTTCGTAGAAATCATTTTTTGTAAGATTTTTGTGATATGTTGATAATTAATAATAAATGTTTAGTAAGTTATTGTAAAAAAAGTTGTAGACTTTTTGTGAAACACATAATTTAGTGTAACATTATTGAAGGCATTGATTGTTGTTGCCCTTACTTGGTGAAACTGGTCCATACTATATACAGACTTGGAGACTACTTATCTGGCTTCACTGTTGGGTTTTGTTTCTGTAGGTGAAGGGCGTATCCAGCGTGTAAGCTAACTGGAGCAAGAGGCCCATATAAATTGTAGATGTTCTTGGATGTTCTTCAACGTTTATGTGACTAGTTTTGCTGCTTGACAGCATTCTCAGAGAATGAGTCTAGAATTCATAAGCGCCTCCTGCTCAAGTTAGCTTACGTGCTGGCTACGCCCTTAACCTACAGAAACGAAATCCAGCAGTGAAGCCAGATAAGTAGTCTCCAAGTCTGTATATATTATTAAAGGCAAAAATAATGGTAAATTTTTGTAAAAGAAGCTTTTGCAAATTTTCATTGGTCCAAAAGCTGTTTGTGAATAATTATATGTTAGTAGGTGTGTAAGTAGCTTGAAGAGATTCGTTGGCCAAGAAATTCGGACCAGTCTTTTATGGAACTTCTTAAGTTTATTTTCGGAAAATGTTTGTACTTTTTAAAACAACAAGGGTATTTTAATGTGATATGGTACATTGTTAATGCGATATAGGTAATCAAATATGCTTCGTTTAAAAACATGACATATTTGCCATTAAAAAAATTTTTACGAAAATTCACTACCATAACCCTTTTGCTGCGTCCAGACTTTTTTAAATTAAAGATCTAAAAGTCACCCCCGTTAGATGCTGAGTGCTACAAATTATGTTAGGGCTAAAAGGAATGTCCCACTTGCAAGCAAAACTGACCTGTTTTAATGTGTTTTGGAGCTCTCAGCAGTTCTTGTCAAAACTCTTCTTCTATGTTGCAGCAATTAAATGCGTAATTTAGCGCTTTAGTGAATTTTCTTTAAAAACATCACTAACTAGGTGATCACTACTTTTGAATTTTGAAAAAATTTCTTCAAATGACCGCTATTTAGGACCCCTGGAACCCAAACCCGAAGTCGGTTTCAGACTTTATATATATACCGGGTGTCAACTAATTTATTAGACAAGCCATAATTTCTATAGTATTAGGTGTATCAAAATGAGATTAGGTACAGGCAAATGGTACGTGAAGAGGATAGTTTTAGCATATTTTTCACTTTCCGCTCACTTCCGGTTTTACCGGAAATGGTCCAGGTTTTGAATTTTTAAATAGAACACCCTGTATATTTTCACATTTTCGGATTTCTGAGACAATTCTTAATCAGAATGTGACATTTTCAAAAGTTTTTACGCCTACTTGATTTTTTTATAGCCACTTAATATTGCATATATCTATATTTTGCCGTTGTTTTCATCGAGACTTCCTTGGTAACCAAAACACTGATTTTCACAATGACAGTGACATACGCTTTTTGAACAGACATAGAAGTTACTTAAGTTTAGTTAAATTTCAGTTTAATTTCTTGTCACAATTATGTATACTCAAAGTGAGAAAGTGGACATGTTATTAATATTTGGAGAGTGTCATAGAAATTCAAGGAATGCTGCCGAGTTGTGTGCTCACAGATATCCCAATCGGCAACATCCATCCCATCAATATTTTCCGTATGTTGAGAATCGTTTCAGACAAGGAGGAAATCGAGATGCGGAACAGAGGTTTATCATAAATGAAGACACTGAGATTGACGTTCTTGCCATGGTTGAGGTTGATAAAACGGTTTCTTTAAGAGAAATTAGTCGAGAACTGCAGATAAATCATGAATCGGCAAGAAAAATACTGAAAAACCACGGGTATCGAGCATTTAAGTATCAGATACATCAACATTTGTATGGTGACGATGGCGATAGACGGGTATTGTTTTGTGATTGGCTGCTTCAAAATCAAAGAGTTAACCCAAATTTTATCAACTTCATTCTATTTTCCGACGAATCCCGATTTACAAATAATGGTATGTTCAATAAGCAAAATACTCGGTACTGGGCCCAACAAAATCAACACCAAATGAGAGAGGGCAATTTTCAAGAAAGGTTTGGCGTCAATGTCTGGGCTGGTATCATTCGAAACAGAATAATTGGGCCAATATTGTTTCAAGGTCAGTTAACAGGGGTTAGGTACTTAGGTTTTCTTCAAAATGAAATCGAAGATCATCTTGATAATCTACCTTTAGCAGTTTTACGGCGAATTTACTTCCAACAAGATGGAGCACCGCCTCACAATGCCAGAGAAGTTCTTAATTACTTAACAGAACATTTTAATAATCAAGTCATTGCAACCAATGGTCCCGTACGGTGGCCTGCACGCTCACCGGATCTCACTGTGCTCGATTTCTTTATTTGGGGGTATGTTAAAGAAAGGGTATACTATGCAACTGCTCCAGCCACTCTTGAAATCTTAGAAGAAAGAATTCTACACGCATTTAGAAGTATAACGCCTCAAATGTTAGAAAACGTGTGTAGAGAAACAATTGAACGGGCTGAAATGTGTCGTGAACAAGAAGGAATGCAGTTTGAACAATTACTGCAGTGAAAATTTTAATAAAATCGGATATTGTAATTTCAAATAATTTAAGTTCGTCGTTGAAGTTATTAGTTAATGTTGCTATTTTTTGTTAACTTTGTTAGTTCTCTTGATTTTTCTTTTCTTAACTTGTTAGTTTGTTAAATTAGTTTATCCAATCGCAAATAAATTATCATCGTTATATTCGTCAAAAATCCTTTTTTCGGAAAATGCTTGTCAAAAAAGTGTCGCCATTTGATAAATAATAATAAAAACGAAAATGTAATTTTGCCAACTTGTCTTATTCATATCTATCATACTAGTCACTAAAACTTTGCGATTGTAGTTTTCTGAGATCACCTAAGGTACTTAGATTAGTTTTGGTCCGATCATGTCCACCTAGATGCAATATTAAAAGTGTCTCAAAATCAAGTAGGCGTAAAAACTTTTGAAAATGTCACATTCTGATTAAGAATTGTGTCAGAAATCCGAAAATGTGAAAATATACAGGGTGTTCTATTTAAAAATTCAAAACCTGGACCATTTCCGGTAAAACCGGAAGTGAGCGGAAAGTGAAAAATATGCTAAAACTATCCTCTTCACGTACCATTTGCCTGTACCGAATCTCATTTTGATACACCTAATACTATAGAAATTATGGCTTGTCTAATAAATTCGTTGACACCCGGATATATATATATATATATATATATATATATATATATATATATATATATATATATATATATATATATATATATATATATATATATATATATATATATATATATATATAGAGGAGAGTACCCAAACCCGGGCCCCCATTTGGTTTTTGGCAACTACAAACTACAATATTGGGGGCAGAAATATTTTTGTAGCTCTAAGGTATAGTTTATATAGTTACCCATCAAATATATTTCACTTGGCTTAGAGAATGAAAAAAATTCGGAGAAAAAAATGTTCTCAGCAAACACTGTGTTTTATCGATTTCTAAAAGAGGGTTCCTAAAGTGGGCCCCAAGCCAACAAAATGAGAAATGTTGAATGGTGATAAAAATGGGGATATTATAAATAAAACATTGTAAACCTATTGCAACCTACACTATTTAATGTTTCAAGAATACAAAAAATTAAAAAAAAAACAAAAAAAAAACTAATGCGAAAAAACAAATTACTCAAAAACTCAAAAAATGTTATTTATTTGCAGAAATCGCAAATGTACGCATCTTTCTCAGCTCCTGCACAATCAACATGGGCCCACAATGAACACATCATGCACATAACCCACAGCTCGCCCCTAGTGTCTTGGGAAAATTTTATATTGCAGAACATACACTCTGCATCGTCATTATCTGATGGCGATATTCCCGGAGAAGCTTCTAGTTCGGAAGAACCTGAGGATACCTCGCCGTTCGATTCTTCACTGCTAGAATATTCAGTCATGTTAAGACGTTTTTTTACTGCCTCCTGCCTTGACTTTGGTTGTTGTGTAGCCTTTGGAACAGATGTTGATCCACGCCCACGGCGACGACTACATGCTGGCGGTTTTGATTGTGGATTCGGATGAGCTCTAGCTTCTATAGCTTGTTCTAAATTAGTTTTATATGGGGAGGAAGTTATTATTGCAGAACTGCATGCCTTTCGTCCCCTGGTAGAGGCCCTCTTCTTTATGCGCGGAATGGGGGCGAATTGGAATGGGCTTGTCTGAAAAGCCTTCGACCCACTTTCTGATATTTCTCGTGATGACAAACCGGATGTCGAGGGCACAGCAACATGACACGTTTCAGATGTTGATGCCTTATTGAGATCTGCTAGGTCTACGACTTGTTCACTGGCATTATCTTCTTTATGCTCTTGTTCTTTTTCATTTACTCCTTGTTGAGAGTTATGCATCTTCTGCAGCTTGCTGGCTTCTTCCATGTATTCTGCATCCGTAAATTTGTTTCTGTCCATGGGGTAAATGCCTGTCACTCGAAACCCGTTGATTGCAATTTGAGCGGTCTGGCACCTGATATAAGCTCTTCCAAACAACTCCATCACATCAAAGGCACTTACAGAACGATCATTGTGGCGTAACCACTGCCTGATTTCTTCGCTGTAATACGTCTTTAGGGGGCCCATGAAAGTTCTGTCCAGAGGTTGCATCTTGTGTGACGAGTGTGGAGGCAGTGAAACGATTGTAACGTGATTTGTCCTAGCCAAGTCGATTAAATCAATGTTTTGCGTATGACTGTAATGACCATCCAAAATTAGAAGCACAGGATTGTCCTCTGTAGGCTTGACAAACTGTATAAAATGTTCAAACCACTTGGTAAAAATATTAGTCTGGATCCATCCTGAGGGGTGAGCTGCAAAAATTGTTCCCGGTGGAGCCCCTCTTTGTAGTTGAACGTTCATATTTTTCCGTGGAAATACTACCAAGGGGGGAACGAATGAACCAGCAGCATTCATGCACACAACGATTGTAATTAGTGCTCCCCGTTCCGCAGATGTTAACGCCACTACCTGTCTTTTACCACGCAAACCAATTACTTTCGCCACTTTAGATTGCACAATCGTGATCCCACTCTCATCTACATTGTAGATTCTGTTGGGAGTGTATTTGCCTTTTTCATGAATGCCTTCAAGCAGTTTGAAGAATTTTTCAGTATTGTCTTTACTGAATCCCAAGTCTCTAGAATAGGATGTCCCTGTAGGCTTCCTTTCAGACAATTTTGATTTGTGGCGTTGTAAAAAAAGTTTCACCCATTTTTTCCCAGCCATTTCATTGCTAAAAGGATGTTTGATATTATTCCTTTCAGCTATCTGAAGAGCCATTCTTCGCAAGTCTACTCGAGTAAGCCCAAAAAATGAGGCTTCCATAGCTAAACAATAATCCACTAATTCATCCTCCAGGTTTTTGCACAAAACTGTAGGTCTACCCACTTTGGTTTGTGCTGCCTCCATGGGGGTTCCATATTTTTCTTTTGCCAACCTTTGAAGCGTCGACCTAGGCACGTTGTACATTCTACTGGCCTTCTTCAATCCCAACTTTTTTTCCCGAACAGCATTAATAGCTTTCGCCATGTCTGCTGAGGACCAGGATCTTAACTTAGTTGTTTTCGGCATTCTATCGTTGGAATCTGCAACATAATTCCAAGAAGATAAGACCTTCCCAAAATTAACCCATTTGGGGCATTTAACATTACAATATGGGGGGCCCGCTTTAGGAACCTTGAGGGGGCCCGAGTTAGGCACCAACGTAGTCATTTTTCGAGACCCCACAACTTTTTGCCTGAGCATGCAAACTAAATTGCGATACCATAGTCAGATAGCTCTCACAATGCCGTTTAAGAATATATATAGTTTAAAGGACTTACCGAAAAATACAGCGTCAATAATTCGATGTAAACACAAACACGAAAAAACTTTGTGGTTGAACAATCTGAGAAACATGCGAAAGTTCGGTAACAAGTGAAGATACCGACTACGGCTGGCGGGACTCATGCGACCGTATAATAAACTATCAGTTAAAAGTGTTTCCGAAAGATGACAGCACTATGCTGATCCAGCAACAGGGGGGCCCGCTTTAAGGGAGGGGCCCGGATTAGGGCACTTTCCTCTATATATATGTATATATATATATATATATATATATATATATATATATATATATATATATATATATATATATATATATATATATATATATATATATATCTAAATATATACGGGGTCCTCCAAACGGGATAGCTCATGTGAGCGTGCTGCCTTTTTCTCTTAGCTAGTTATAGTTGTTTGAGGAGATCCCCACTTTTGAATTTTAAAGCAATTTCTTCAAATGAGCGCTACTTAGGAGCCCTGGAACCTATAACCGGGGTCAGTTTGAATTTTTATATGTTTATATATTTACGTGTCACACCGATTATTCAGTAAATAATGAACCGATTTTGATAAAACTTGGTGAGTACCTTTCCTTTGCAAGTGGCTTCGACAGCAGCTTATTTAGTCAGGAATATCGGACTTGTTTTTCCCGGAAAATTTTGCGTTGTCTTTGTGAAAAATTATATATCTCCGGAAATAACAAAGTTAGTGCAACCATATTGGGTACGGTTTATATCATAAAAGGAAAACCATGCACCAACATTTGAATCTCAACGTTAAAATAAAAAAAAAGTTATAAGCTTTTAAGTTTTTCTTCTTAAAACGTCAAAAAAGTAGCGATTCGAAACGTCAAAATTGACATGTTCTAGATATAGTACCTAAATGAATACAGCTATGCAGCATAAATGTCGTAAGACGTTAGAAAGCCTTAAGTATTAGCTACAATCTTTATTGTTTTTTATTTTGATAAAATATTTGCTGAAAATTAATTTAAAACAGACCCTTCATGTAATGCTATGGTAGCAGTCTCAGTTATTTATTTAATTCTAATGACGAATCAGATTACGTTATTACTTAGCGTTTTTTTTTTTTCAATTGGACAATGTGGAAGTTTTTTTATGGAGAAACGATGTTGTTAAGGAGTTTCTACTTTCTATGGACTTTTATAACGTGAGTTTTTTGCAGTTTGCATTTATAGATCCGTTGTAGCACGTTTACCCTGCACAGAACCTCAAATTTCCTTTAGGTCCCTTAAATGTATTGTGGAGTTGAGATCACAGCATTTGTCCGATGGTTAATGGATAAAGGGGTTCCTCTAAGCATGTTTCTGATTTTTTTTTCAAAAAACGAACAATGCGCTAATCTGCTAATTTACCTATAAATGTTATTAATTACACCAATAATTCAAAAAGTTATGCGCCGATTTTGATTAAATTTGGTGAATACCTTTCTGTTGTAAGCGGCTTGGACAAGTTCGTTAGCCAGGAAAATCAGCCAAGGTTTACCCGGAAAATTTGGTGTTTTATTTCGAAAAAAATTAATATCTCCGAAAATGACAAAGTACTGGCAACCAAATTTGGTACACGGATTTATGTTATTATAGGTACATTACTTAGCTCTCTAAGTTAACAGACAAAAAAGTTATAGGCATTGAAAAAAAAATCAATTTGGGTTTTCCTCAAAACGTCAAAGTCGCGATTTAAAACGTCAAAATTGGCAACATTTAGGCAAGGAACCTTAAAATACGGGCTATGGACACAAAATGCCTTAACAGAATGTGTTACAAAGCCTGAAGTCTTAGCTTTAACCGTCATCACTCTTCATTTTACTAAAATGTTTCCAGAAAATTTAATTCTGAAAGACTCTTACTCTGATGCTTTGGCATCAGTCTTAGCTATTGAGTTTATCGTATAATGGTATATAATTTTTGTCGAATTTTCCTAAAAAATCAGTAAAGCTCAATATATCCGTTATTATACAAGATACGATATATATATATATATATATATATATATATATATATATATATATATATATATATATATATATATATATATATATATATATATATATATATATAGGGTAAACGATACAGTTATTGGCCACTATAAAATATACTTACAGTGATTGGCCATTCGACTTTCTTTTAAAATAACAAGCATTGTCGTCGTTTTAAGCGAAATGTGATTGTTTCAGTTCAAAGTGACAACACCGTTTGTTGCTTTGATCACAGTACTTTGATATGTTGGCAGCGGTGAATGTCGTTGGCGGTCTTTTCCTTGTGCCTGTTTGAAGTTATTCCATATTCAGCACGTTGCTTGTGCATTTGCTTAGCGTCACTGTGTATCAGGTAAGTGATTATTTTATTCGTATGCTTGGAACAAATGATTATAACAGTATAGGGACTATAATTTGAAGTTAGGGTGTTCGAAAAAACTGTTTATATGTCTCTAACCTAAAATTACTTATGAAATTTAAGCAGGCCAATCACTATACACGACATTTACAATAAATTCAGTTATTGGCCACTCCTGCCAATGACTGTAATATATATTAACGGGTAGTTTTACAATAAAACTTCAACTAAATAAATTGTTTCATTAATCTCAAATGCTTTTCGAGGGAATACAGACTTTAAACCTTCTTTAAACAGTCGTTGGCCAGGTGCCAATCTTTGACATCTTTACTGGCCAATCACTATATTACTTGTATATTTGTAGGTTTACAAAAGATGCCAAAAGTCAGAGTGGGTGACAAATATACAAAAAAATATTGTGATCAGGATATTGAAAAAGCTCTTGAACTAATCAAGAAAGGAACCTCAATCAGAGAAGCAGCAAGATATTTTAAGGTTCCAAGAGCAACCCTGCAATTCAGGAGAAGTACCAAATTTATCAAGTCAAATTTAGGTCCGAATCCTATTCTCACACCCAATGAAGAAGAACTTCTGGTTAAATGGGTATTCGAGAACCACAAGAAAGGATTTCCTCGTCGCAAAGAGGACTTGCAAGAATCAGTAAGGTTATTCTTAGAGAAAAATCCACGTCCCAATCCATTTATAAGAAATCATCCAGGAGATGGTTGGTACAAAGCCTTTCTTCGTCGTCATCCAGAGGTAACAATACGTATATCTGAGGCAGTTACTGCCGCAAGTGCAACCATTTCAGTATCAGACCTTAAAAAGTGGTTTGGTAACATTTATGATTATCTAAAGTCAAAAGATCTGGAAGGCATATTAAAAGACCCAGAACGAATACTCAACGGAGATGAGACATGTTTTAACTTGTGTCCGAAAAATACAAAAGTTCTTGCTCCAAGAGGAAGCAGAAATGTTTATGAGGTTGAACACGCGCCGTCCAAAACAGCAATTACAGTAATGTTTACTTTCACTGCATCTGGTAAAGTTACACCACCAATGGTGATTTACCCTTATAAACGGTTGCCTGCTAATATCGCTAAATCAGTTCCTGATGAATGGGGAGTTGGCTTGAGTGATTCTGGGTGGATGCGTGCTGAGATATTTTATGAATATATTTCAAACGTACTGCACCCCTATTTAAAAAAACATAATGTGAAATTTCCCATCATTCTCTTTGTAGACGGGCACAGCACACACTTAACCTATCAACTAAGTGAACTTTGTAGTCAACTGGAAATTATACTGATTTGCCTTTATCCCAATGCCACACGAATTCTTCAGCCTGCTGATGTGGCAGCCTTCAAACCGATAAAAAATGGTTGGAAGAAGGCAGTAGTTGAGTGGAGACGCGACCATACCAATGAAACATTAAGCAAAGAGCACTTTGCAACAGTTCTTGAAAATGTTATCAAAAACGTTGCAAAGTCAACTATCATCCAAAATGGGTTTAAAGCTTGTGGCTTGTACCCATGGAATCCAAATGCGATAGACGTCACAAAATGTTTGGGAGCTGCTAAAGTCAATACATACGAACAAATTGGTTTGAAAAAAAATTACGTCCTGTCGTATCCAGCATTTAAAGAAATTGTTGGTGAAAATTATATTAATGAATTTCAAAAAGGACAGCATTGCATCAACAACCATTCAGAAGAATTCGGTATGCTGTACAGTATGTGGAAGAGATTCAAACCAAAAGAAGACATTTCTGAAGTATCGGTAGAAGAAATAAATCCCACACATATCAATCCTAATGAATTGTCACAGGAAACTCATGCATCACCAATAGCCAGAGAAAGCACAGACGGACTTGATATTAGTGCTAGGCTAAAATCAACCAGCGCAGCAAACCTCGATACCTATTTGGAAAACAATGACTCAACCCTTACCTTGAGAAATATCAATATAGAAGAAATACCAATTGTTTTCGAAGATTATAACGCTGACATTTTTCAACTAACACAACCATGTCAATCTGGAAAACTTGTGAGTGATCATAATGCTTCCGGAATATGCCCTACAACGGACTCCTGTTTATATAAGATAGACCATTTAACCATGGCCTCTGTAGATACTGAAAATACTTCAGCAGATGTAAGTCTTGATACATTCTTACAGTGGCCTCAAACTCCTGCGAGAAAGGGTAAGAGGCAAAGCGAAAGACTTCCGTTTGTCTTAACATCAACTCAATGGAAGAAAATCATGAGTGATAAGGAACAAACTAAAAAAGAGAAAGAAACTGAGAAAGAAGAGAGGAAAGTTAAAAGGCTTGAGAATAAATTGAGGAAAACAGCAGAGAACTTCAAGAAATTAGAAAACAAAAATGTTAAAAAGCAATATTTTAAGAGTAAAAACAAATGTAGATCAGAAGCGTCAAAT
Organism: Tillus elongatus; assembly: GCA_964006375.1. NCBI lineage: Eukaryota > Metazoa > Arthropoda > Insecta > Coleoptera > Cleridae > Tillus > Tillus elongatus. Next base: position 31,141,867 of record OZ023265.1, read on the forward strand.
CCACATGACGATGTGAATGAAAATATAAGAAATAGGGAAAACATAGGACGTGAGTTTGATGATGAAGAGAACACATCGGGCAGCCAACAATACCAACTTTTAAGAATACAACAAGCCACCAAACATCTTTTTGGTAGCAGTGACACCAAGAATGAATACAGTTCTCAAGATGGTACAAGTTCAAGGATACATATTTTATCCAATGTTAGGTTAGAGAATGCACAAGAGACTTGTGGTTTGAGCTTAGAAGATAATGTGAGAAAAATTAACGGCTTATGTTTTACTTGCACCAACAATATGAATGAATCAAATATTGGTATAAAATGTAAATCCTGCACCAGAGCTTTTCATCTGAATTGTATAAGGAAAATGAATTTACATAAATCAAACTCTACTATATTTCATTGTAAATCGTGCTTAAAAATTTCCATTAATTGAAAAATAAATTGTTGCATGATGTTTGTTTATTATTCCCATAGAAAATTAATTGTTTGCAGCTGACATCGAAGGGTATGACAATCACTGTAAGAGATGTTAGGCCAATCACTATATGCCTATGGCCAATCACTACTTTTATGAGTTGGTCAACAATTTAGAATTTTTTATTCTTTTTTGAACAGTTTAAGTCAAAAAAAGTATGTTATCATCAAAAATAATATATCTTATATTATACTGTGCGACTATAGTTTTCCTAGTTGATTAATATACAAGTAGGAGCGCTGTAACCTTAATATTCGTACAAATGGCCAATAACTGTATCGTTTACCCTATATATATATATATATATATATATATATATATATATATATATATATATATATATATATATATATATATATATATATATATACATTAATTATATGGTGTCTTGTGCTATATCTTAAAAAATATTTCTATAATCACAGGCTGGCCCATAAATCGTTGGTGATACAAATTTTCTTTTTTTTTAATCGAACGCTCCTTATCTTATTGCATTTTTGCATTTTCCATCGAAATTTAATGCATGTTTGTAAGCAAAAAAATTCGGGACGGAGCAAGTGCATAATGGTAGCGAATTTTCATTAATTGCTTCAAATTTGCTCAATTTGCTATTAACCCATAAGGTTGACCAAGAAACGAGTTTTTTCGGGAACCCCTTAAGTTTGCTTTCGGAACTCTTGTACATTTTTAAACAATAAAGTTATTTTGATGAAACATGGCACATTGTTTATACTATATAGGTTGAACCGGTAACCAAATTTGATGCTTGTTTTCTTAAAAAAAAACACATATTTGCTATTAAGTAAGTAAGTAAGTAAGTAAGTAAGTATATTTGACTATAAGATTCATACAATGTGCAATACAGATAAGCTGAAGATTGTGCTTGTTTATTACACAATTTTAATAAAAATCCCAAACTATGAACTTCAAGCACTTTTGGTGAACTGTCACTTTTCCGATTTTGTAAGAATTTTCTGATTTCTTTAGCTTCTGTGCTGCTATGAGCATTTATACAACCACGTTGAACCTTCATACATCATATTAAAATAAATTCTCTCTACAAACCTGCAACATTTGTTCGTATTTAATACAAATTAAAGCACAAAAATTTAGACATTTTGCTTTCATTGTCAAAATAATTAATAATATTTTTATGAAAATTCACTACCATAACGCACTTGCTGCGTCCAGACTTTTATTGAAAATAAACTGTCTTATGAAGATAGTGGCCAGATTTATTTTTACTTTCTCTTAAATTTTCAACACCAACTAATATAATTCCGTTAGTTCAACTCTTCCTATTATTTTAGCCAATAGTTCAGGTGTAAATCATCAAAGAAGGCAAATGTAGTGGAATAAGAAAAGCTGACGTTCACTGGTCTTCACACTTCCTTTGATATTGATAAGTTTATCACCACGGTTTCTGTGAACCCTAGTCTCTAGCTCAGAACACACAGCAGAGAACATCTAGAACAGAGCCTATCGTCTTCGCGGCACCACATCGCTCCTTTATCTGTAAGCTGTTGAGCCCTGTGTTTGTAGCGTTATCACAATGCTTTTGAGAAATAGTTCCGAATATAACATTCGGCAAGGAAATTTACAGTATAACCCTGCACAGATCTACGCAATAAATTTGTTAGAGAGACGAAACGACTAATTCTGGGATTGTACCCTGTCCTTGTCAGCACTTAGCTTAACATACAATGCCTTCTGTGAGTTCAACTGTACATAATTGAGGGAAGGAATGTGTCTATGTACTACATAGAGTACTGTAGACAGTTTATTGCATTATGTAATACACGACAAATTCCTCATTTTCATTATGACAAACTTTAAATTAAATGTACTGTGAATTGTCAATTGTGACACAGTTTACAGTGCTACCTGAATTACTACATTTATTATCGACTTATGCCACCTCACGAGTAAAAATGGCGACCTTTTTTTTTCTTAATATAACTATCCCTATATGCAGAAAAGTGACTACATGTACAGCCGATTTACCGTGAAAAGAGTGGAGTTTCTAAAATTGTATCTTGCGGTGCCCTCGGTCATCTCAACTCAACAGTTTTTATTTTCAAATTTATTTTATTGGGAACTCTAAGCTGATTTTTCCTTATAACAACCCAGAACTCACCACGAGGTGATGACTGCATGTCGAGTTCCACTATCCCAAGTCCCCCTCCATTATCAATAGATTTACTTTGAAATGTTAATAAATCAGACTTCTACAATATTGCTAATTCTTCTCGACATCTTGGAAACCCATCTATGTCCACAGATTTGATGTGCTGGCATTGATCACCAAGCTTTCCTACAAGATTATTTTCAGGGTGTACAAAATATCCGTTGGTTTGAAATGTTTTGTCGGCGAATAAAGAGGCCACGATGAAAAGCTTTTGAAAAAATTTCTTCACGTGAAGGTGAAGTCGGGTTCCTAGAACCCAAAACCAAGGTCCGTTAAAATTTTATATGTGTATATGTATATATATATATATATATATATATATATATATATATATATATATATATATATATATATATATATATATATATATATATATATATATACATAATGGTTCTAATTGGGTGCATTATTGTGTATATCCTTTATTTATGTAATTTTTATGTAATTTTGTGTTTAAGTGTTTTATTTGTAGAATTTTAAATTCCAATAATTGTATACTTCGTATTATAAAGCATATATTATTATTTATCATATTTATAAAATTCAAATTTAAATTGTTGAGCGCCGTTAATTTCTTTTCTAAAAATTTTACTTACAATTTAAATTCTGTTTAAAATTTTCCAATTATTCTTACTCTTTTGTTATATTTTATGTGTATAATGGAGATGTGAATATATTTACATTTTTTTTTGTTGCTTTAGTTATTTTGTAAAACTTCCACGGCTATGCCGACTCTTTTCAGCAGGTATATATATCTATATATATATATATATATATATATATATATATATATATATATATATATATATATATATAGTATAATTGTACGACAAATAAAATTTATTTTAACAATTTATTCACTTTTTCGCTTTTTTAACATGGATTTTAACTTAAAGGATCCGTCTAGAGACTTATAACATTATAGCTTATATACTACTTTTGTCTAAATTCGAAGTTTCACAACAGAATATCTTCAAAATTTATACAAATAATGTTCTAATGAATCTGGAATCGACATAGCGATGCCATCTGTTTATATATGTTGAAATTGGCACCCTGTTCTACTCCGAGTTCTATTCTAAACTATTAATTTCTGTATAATTTGACATTCTATTTATCTTAGTATGTTATTCAGAACGTTGTTTATCAGTTCTCTTAGGTTCCTTCAATCACTACTTGTATTAAAAAGTTTGTACAGCCTATTTAGAAGAATAAATACCTTTTTAGCTAATGCGGCGTCCTTTTAATATATATATATATATATATATATATATATATATATATATATATATATATATATATATATATATATGACGAGTTCGAATCCTAGTTAGTGACTTTACTTTTTTCAATTTTTATTTTAGTCTCATTTTACTTTACCGTTATCTAATCAGATTGTTGCTATTCGGATGAATTTTTTAGCGAGTTTTTGTATAAAAAAATTATTAGACAAATAGGAGATGAAGGTTTTAAGACCCAAATCGATTTAAATAGCATATCTGGTTGCTTGTTTTTGCCCTAACTTAGTGAAACCGGTCCATATTTAATACAGTCGTAGACTTTTCCCGTGGCTTCACAAGTGCTTGTTTTAATGAATTTTGTTTAAAAAAATTCACTAACGAGAAGATCCCGACTTTGAGTTTAGAAAAAATTTCTTTAAATGAGCGCGAACTAGGCCCCCTAGAACCCATATCCAGGGTCAGTTTCAATTTTATATATATATATATATATATATATATATATATATATATATATATATATATATATATATATATATATATATATATATAAAGGGTGAACAATTTACCAAAATTTAGGTCTCTAAGTTTAAAGACAAAAAAGTTAGAGTCATTTAAAGAAAAAAATTGGGGTTTTCCTCAAAACGTAAAATTTTGGTAAAGAACCTGAAAGAAATACGGATTAGGTAAAGAGTGTTCTGCAAACCCTTAAGTTTCAGCTTAAACCATCATTGCCCTTCATTTTAGCAAAATATTTCCAGAAAATTCATTTCAAATAGACACTTTATCTGATGCTTTGGAAGTACTTTTAGTTATATTTATGGTTTAACGGTCTATAATTTTTAGCAAATTTTCATAGAAAAAATTCGTTATAGAGGAGACCACGGCTTTTGAATTTTAAAAAGGGTTCTTCAAATGAGTGCAAACTAGGCCCCCTAGAATCCATATCCGGGTTTACTTTCTGTTTACATATATACAGTGTGACGCATTTCTACGGTAAAGCTCAATATAATTGTTATTATGCAAGATACGAGAAAAAATTGTATACGTTACCTATGGTGTGTTTTTAACTGCATCTTATAAACTTATTTTGACAACCACAGGATGGTCCATTGGTCGTTGGTGATACCTACATTTTTTTAAAATACCTTATTGCATTTTTGCATTTTTCATCGAAATATGTTGCATGTTTGTAAAAAAATTGGAGACGCAGTAAGTGCGTTTTAGTAGCGAATTTCCATTAAACGCTTCAAATTTCAATAAAGCAATATGCTATTAACCTAAGGTTGGTCAGATAGGAAATGAGTTTTCTCGGAAATGTTTATTTTCGGAAAATTTGTGTACATTTTCAAACAAGTTATGGTGGTACATATGTCTTACTATATTGGTTATACCGGTGACCAAATTGATTCTTGCTTGCTTTAAAGAGACATATTTTCTATTAAAAACATTTTTAAGAAAATTTACTTCCATAACACACTTGCTGCGTCCAGACTTTTTTATATTCTGTGCAGGTACTTGGTCTAGACGATTCAGGGTAGTTCAAGCCAAACAAAAACTTTCACTGCTTGCTTCCCGGATATTCCATCCACCCGAATTCCGTTATCATTATTCCCACGTTTACTTTGTCGGTACCTTGTAGGGGTGGTCAATAAATAAAGTGGATATAGGCGGCGGGGCGGAATTGACATATTCACCTGCGAATTGGAAATTAATAATAAACTACCTTTTATAGATGTACTAGTTATCAAAAATAAAGACACTTTAGACTTCGATGTTCATAGGAAGGAATCAATCACTCTAAGTTACATTTCTAATGTTTTACATTATACCTATACGCAAGAAATGGCTTGTTTGAATTTTTTAGTAAATAAGTTAATGAATTTTCTTTTAAGTAAAAAAAGATCTAGAAAAGATTTAGGATATATTAAGAACGTGGTCGAATATAATGGATACGCCACCTGCCTCGTCACCTGCCTAGTGGATACATTAACGAACAAACAGAGAGCATATAAAATGTTAGCAGAATCAACGAGTTTCAACAAAAAGTAAGCAAAAAAAAGCTTTGCTTTACTACTATTTGAAGCGCGAATCACAGAAAAAGATAGATTTTTAGAAAGTCAAATTCCAAATAACAGTTCTGACAGAAGATACGTTGAAAAACTTGCTAGGTAACCCAAACGACAAGGAAAGTACCGGTAAAATGGAGCTCTCTGGCATAAGTTGTAAAGATTATGATCTTAAATACATCATACAGACAAAAAGATCTTATGAAGTTAGATTTAAAGCATATTTCGCACGACTAATATACGGTACTATAATAGATATATCTTGGGTGGGCTGACGCCTTTGAGATAATAATCAAAGAGAACCTAAAATGAATTTAAAATGTTAGACAACCCAGCCAGCTAAACGCTTTTGAAAGTATATACAATGCTAAATATAATAATAAAAAATTTGTATAAATTCAGCACCGCCGCCCATGGCCAGTTTATTGATTGACAACTTTACAAAAGGAACACGGGAATGATCGTTACCAAATTCGGGTAGATAAAATTTCTTATAAGCAAGTAGTGACAAGTATCTGAACACAAGTTAAACACAGTTGTTGTCGTCAAACGTTTAGAATAATTTATTCTCTGATGATGCTAACTTGGTTCGTGAAACGATCATCTGATTTTTTTTATGTGTTCTCTAAGTGTACTTATTTTCTAAGTGTACTTATTTTCAAGTTTTTTATGTCAAAAACCTTGTACAGAAGATTCTTTTTTGGTAAAGCCAAAGAAAAAGTTACTACGTCGGGACTTAGCTTTAACTAATATCAAATTAGCTAATAATTAAAATCTGTTTTTATTATTGTGATACAAAAACTTTGTGCATTTAATTTAAAATCTCTTTTTAATATGAATGTACACGCTGACCGGATGTAAAACTGACTGAATACCAAACCAACGATCGGCTACAAAAATATTGTCGCAGACAGTTGGCAATAATGAAAAACCTATGAATATTCAGATCTAACTCAATTTGAGAACGAATCAGAACGTTTTGAACAAACCAGCTATATCGAAAAAACGGCAACTCAAATCGACAATTGTTTTCTGCTTTTTTTTTTCAGCCGAGACGGCTTTCATTTTTATGTAAATTGTTCGGAGGCTTAAGTGGGCTAATTGTAATTCTAGTCCGTGTTCGGTGCTGGAAAACAGTAAAATTACATTTGTTTTCCCGTCCATGGCCCGCTGTCGTCAGTGTTATATTGTGTTGGGAGAAAAAGTTTTCCATTTACACATTCGTGCGGTGTTTTACTTTTCCCTTTTTACTGACACAATTGAATTTGTATTGTAATATTCATTGGCAGATTTGAAATTTGACGTTGTTTCTATTGTTAATGGAGAGTACGCCTAACTTTTCGTTTTGCTTAAAAGATTTACCCCAAAAATGACCCAATATTCAGTTCTTCCACAATAAAGAAAAATATCAAATTAAAAACCATTCGAGGAAATTCTTTTTTGCCAGAACTCTCAGACACCTCAGCTCATATTATTGGTAGTTTGTTTTTTGGCGTAAATGCCAGGTGAAAATCACTCCCATTTCAACCGAAATTGACACCAGATTCTTATTTTAAATAAAATATAGAATATGCATATTTAAATAGATCCAGAAAGATGATTAGAAACCTCCTACGGTAGAATTTCTGTACATGCACTTGCCATAGACAATTCCTGAGATGTTCTACAGAGAACCAAATGCTGCTGTAAAGGCCATGTGTCTCTAAGACTTAGCTGTTGTGCCAAAAGATAATTGCTTACTTGCTGCTGTGATGCTCTAGGTCATTACCTATTATTATTATAACCTTTCGTAGCCAGCTTTATAATAAGTGGAAAGTCTGAAAGCGCGCGCTTTTCACTGACTATGGATTGTCGATGTAAGCTCTCGTACCATGATACCAACGAAAAGATTTGTTAGAAGCTAAATGGAAAAAACTGTGTGTAGATAGAAAAGGCAGTGACATCTCACTTTTCACCTCTTATTTATCGAGAAGTATGATTAAAACTGAATATATCCTCTTCGGTACCAGTAATTGTATGTAACATTTTTACGAAATCTACTTTTTTTTACGTGGACATATTTCTGCGACTATGACCAATCACCGACACCAGGGGGCAGTTCCACCTCACTATCCTGGCAATTTTGCCGAACCCTTGACTTTCTTTAGGGAGTGTAGGAATCTCTAACATGCCCAACGTTGCATGTACACGCGATGGACGGCTTTACATCCCCTCTGAAGGGCGGAACGTGCAGACATTCAACTTGCTCGAATACAATGTCAGAAGCTCGGTTGATGTCAATTTATTACAGTTTGTACTGAAAAAGTGAAATCGAAAGCCTGGGAATCGAACCCAGTACCCTTCGGTTCAGAGGCAAACGTTCGTAACTCTGGGCCACCGAGGCTCCACGAAATTTACTGATAAATATGATTATTGGGATTAAAATAACACAACATATAATTTTGATAGGCCGATATGACATATCCATTATTTTGGACATCACGACTTGGTTTGGTACATTGTATTCGAGTTTACTTATGAATGTAATTAAAAAAACATTACCTTTCTGGCAAAATACGCAAATAAACTTTCCCTTTTATGCAATAAAACCTAGTTTTCTTTGTGCAACACAGGTTTTTGGAATCCTATGTTTGAATTTTTGTCATTAACAGAGCATATGGGTAAATGTTGTGTACCAGAGTTTCTAACATCTTTTTGAGGTAACTCCATCACAGTAGATAGTGCGCCACCTGGGCCCATCCCCTCCACTTTTTACTGCGCATGCGCGAGTCATCATGCGCATGCGCTGACCTGCGCAGACCTGTGACAGTTGACAGCTGACCTGTCAGATTTGACAGGTGTCAAATGTCACTGACCTGACAGCTGTCAACGTCAGCTGTCACCTGACCTGACATGTGTCAACGTCAAATGTCACCTGACCTGTCAGATGACGTCACAAGCATTCCAAGATGGCTGACCTGTCATAGACAGTTGCAAGCCGGGTTCTCTCTATGGAACTAACCTGAGATGACGTCACAAGCATTCCAAGATGGCTGACCTGTTATAGACAGTTGCAACCCGGGTTCTCTCTATGGAACTAACCTGAGATGACGTCACAAGCGTTCCAAGATGTCTGACCTGTGTGTCCATAGATATCTACAAGTCAGGTTAGCTCTCCATGTGTGTGTTTGTCTGATTGTTTATTAAGGTTATGTATTTGTTTATTAAGGTTATGTTCGCTCACGTGTCATCTGTTTGTTTATTAAGGTTATGTTTGTATTTGTTTATTAAGGTTATGTCATGTGTGTTGATTACCAAGGCATCTGTTTGTTTATTAAGGTTATGTATTTTGTTTATTAAGGTTAGGTGTTCGTAAACACAGCTGTTTGGTTTGTTTATTGTGTTGTTGTTGTTGTTGTTAAGGTGTATTGAAGTTTGTTAGGGTATTTCGTTTTTGGCGGGAAATTTGAATTTGTTTGAAAATTTCTGTCTGTTGTGTCCAGAGATCTTACTCCTCAAGCTAGAGAACATTCTATTTGTAAAGTTGTAGAGTGTAGAGAATATTCTCTAGCTCGAGGGGAGACATCTGTTGGACACAGTCATTCGGTTTAGTCACACACACATACATATATGAGGAAGATATATTGAGCGGGTAATTTGAAATTTTGATTTTAATTTGAAATATGATTTTTGAAAGAAAAGCATTCGCCAGAAATTAGATTTGAACCCCCAACCATACAGCTTACTAAGATATGCAAACGCCCCTAAACCGATCATGCTATTCAGACATACGATGAAAGTTTGTTATCAGTGGGTATATATATAAAACAAAAACCTGTTACATAAAACGAGTTTATGAGGGTGCTGAGTTTGTGTGTGTGTGTGCAAAGGTGGTATCTCTATTACATTCCAATTGAATAATAGGAACTGTAATTTAAAAAACAATTGTTTATTTATAGTAAAAAGAAATTTTAAAACACGTACCAATTTACCTATCTAATATCATTTAATAACAAAAAACGTTTCAAGTAAACTATATCAATAACAAAAACGTATTTACATCTAGATATGTTAATGAGTTTATTTTAATAGCCTCATAAAACTCGGGGACTTGGTTTTATTGCCGTCGTGTTTGTTTATGTTAGTGTGTTTGTATTTTGAATGAATGAATCTAAATTTATATAGGGAGTGATCAAAAACACACAAGTAACAAAACTCAATTTAAAACAACTAAATTAAACTTTGATATACGAGGATTGTTTGATAAGTATTGTTTGTATGTAAACATAAATAATATAATAGTACACTTACATGCAGCAAGAGACGTCATACTTGTTTCACGGCTTAACACACACTAACGTCTGTTGAGGTCTTGAATGGGGGCCCCGTTATAGAAATAACACAGTTGTTTAATGACATCCACTTGAACCAAACAAAACATATAGACGCTGTTGTTGATTGTTAACACACACACGTCATGACAGCTCGAAGTCTTTACTTAGACTGACAGAGCTGTGTAATAAAAGACAGACAATTGATTGCCCAACAAGTATCATTGAACCAAACAAAACATACAGACGCTGTTGTTGATTGTTAACACACACACGTCATGACAGCTCGAAGTCTTTGCTTAGACTGACAGAGCTGTGTAATAAAAGACAGACAATTGATTGCCCAACAAGTATCATATAGAAACTTGTTTGAGCTTGTACAGCTGTTTAACAAACACGTCATGACAGCTCGAAGTCTTTGCTTAGACTGACAGACAGAAAGGGGTTAATAAAAATGCAACAAAATAAAAATAAAACAACTGTTTTACATACAATAAAAATTTATTAGGATTAATTAAGTTGTACATATTGATACATAAATGACATACAATTATTACATAATGGCTCTAACGATACCCGTTAGAGGTTTATATTCCATTACACTGTCATGAATAACCAGACAATAAACACGAGTATTTTTTGGGAAGTTGGCGTGACTCATAAACTCCACCTTAATGTCCACCGTTGAAGACTTGATTGACTCGTTCTGGTGCTGACAGTCAATCACAAATAGAGCTCTGTCTTTAAACTCGTCATAATTCAAGATAGGCTCCGACATGTTTTTATAACAGAAGCTTTTTTGAAAATCTGTATACATGTTATAGGCTTCTGCATATTTCGATTTCTCAAAATCCATATTCATAGATTCATAAGGGTAGCATTCTGAATTTAGAAACACTCGGAGGTCCAACATACCAATGTTATCGAAATAGTCTGACCTCTTCTTCACGTTATCCTTACGATCTGTTTGAAATGCTATAATCACATATCGAGGTCTTTCCAAGTTGGTTGCAGTTTTAACAGCCCACACATCTCTGTTGATATCTCTGAGTGCTGGTAACTCGTATATGTCCCATTTGCGGTAGGCGAGAAATATAGAGGTGTCTTTGGCTATTTTATCCATCAGTTCCAATTTCATTTTATCATTGGGAAATACATGTTTTACCTTTAAAAACATATTGGTTACGGTAATTTTTGCTCGTGCCGTACCAGTGCTGTAATAGCCATTGGAATCGTTTCGACTTCTTGTAAAGCGGAAAGTATGTTTGCCACAGAGAACTCCTTTGAAATGATGAAAGAAACTGAAGAGGAACCAGACAGGTATGAGCATGTGAAACTTGTTATCATTTAAGGTGATGTGCTCCGACGACACATTCAGACCGGCGTTGCTAAGAGATTGGGCTTCATTCTTACTGAACGATAGCAGACTTTTGATGATGGTTGTGGTGTATGGGTCTCGCACTCGTTCCACTTCCTTGTTATTTAACTCATAGGTCATTGATTCAAACAGAGCTGCTCCTCCATTATTTGACAGATAACAAGCACCAGTGGCATTTTGGACTGCTACAGGTTCCAGAGCACCTTCGATTATTAGAGCTGACTCGGCCAGACATACGAACGCATCTTGTTGGTTGATGGCTATTTCAATTTCATCGCTGTTACCAAACGATTTAGTTGGTGAATAGTAAGAGCGCAGCTCTTCTCGATCGATGCCATCATCAAACACGGGTTCTTTGAATATTTCTAGTTTTGACGACATGATAACCCAGGCTTTGCAGGAACTCAATATTATCGGGACGAAGCGTACCCTTTGACGTGTCTGACTCAACTGAATTTGATGTGGTAGATGCACTTGCTTTTATATCCTTGAAGACCAACATACTAAGCAACTTTTATAAGTTTCAAGCGAACAGACACCTCTTCACCTTGAAAGTTGACAGGAACTGAATCTTGGTCGACGATGTCGATGCTTATATTGGAAATCTCTTGCTTGTTCACCGGCAAGTAAATTAAATTTTTAGGTTCTATGTCGATTGCGTAGCCAGGATCAACCATCGGAGCAAACTCATACAGCGTATGTGAGGGTTGTCCGTTATAATAGGAACCAGACACGATATTGGTTTCGATGCGAATCTGTCTAACATCCACTATATCAACAGGTAAATCAGATTCATAAAAGGTGTCCGGCTGAAGAACTTGTTTTGAAAAGCCCAACATTCGCCCAATCGAACCATCAAATTCAAAACTGACATTTGTATAACACTTTAGTCTGCATTTGATGGTGTTCGGATTAGGTCTCAGAATGAGAGCCTGTTGCTTTTGTTCGTGTGTTGCTGTAGCACCAACAAGTTCATTTTGAAGTAACTCTTCCAAGTGTGTTATTTCATAAGCACCGGTGGGTATCGTGATGGTTCGCCAACCGGTTCCTTCTTTTACATGAAATTTGTTTTTACCTTCATAGATGTTGGGTATGTTGTTGTAGGTGTGAAAGCCTATCAAGGCAACAGCATAATTACCATCCAAAACAATTGGTGGATGGTAGTCTGACGACAGATGGGAGCTGCGGTCTTTCAACACAAAGGTGTGCGCCATGACTGATACACACAGGCTACTGTTTCAGTCTTTTATTGCATTGGTTTTTGCAGATACAGCCCATAACCGGAGCGCTGTTTCTTGAGATACATGCCTTTGTCTCACTTGCATTCATATATATATACACACCCAAATAAAATATAGTTTAGTTTAAGTTAAGATGCGTACCAGCAAACACGCTTCTGCCTTACCCATTACAAATATAGACGATGTTGTTACGGACACAGCTCAACAACAACTGAGGCATGGTCCTCTCTTTCCAAACACCGTTCGCTGTATCATATGTGGTCCGAGTGGTTGTGGTAAAACTAATGTCATGCTGAGTTTATTGTTTGAAGCAAACGGTTTAAAATTTGATAACGTGTATGTGTATTCAAAGTCTCTGTATCAACCGAAATACAAGATGTTAAAGGAGGTGATGAATGCAACAAAAGGTGTTGGTTACTATCCTTATAGAGAAAACGATGAAATATTAGATCCGGCAGATGCCAAGGACAACTCTGTGTTTATATTTGATGATGTAGCTTGTGACAAACAAGATAAAATAAGAGCATACTTCAGTATGGGCAGACATAAGAATATTGATTCATTCTATCTCTGTCAAACATATACACGAATACCCAAGCATCTGGTACGTGACAACACCAATGTTATTGTGTTATTCAAGCAAGATGAAACCAATTTAAAACATGTGTACGACGATCATGTAACCACCGATATGGACTTTAAACAATTTAAAACTATCTGCCACCAATGCTGGAAAGATAATAAGTATGGTGTGTTGGTGATTGTGAAGGAAAACGATGTACACAAAGGTCGATATAGAAAAGGATTCGATAGATATATATTATTCTAACAATGGTAGACAGGACAGACAGCTGTCTAACACAGGTGTCTAACACAGCTGTCTAAGACAGCTGTCTAACACAGCTGTCATACAGCTGTCTAACACACAGCTGTCTAACAGACAGCTGTCTAACAGACAGCTGTCTAACACACAGCTGTCTAACACACAGCTGTCTAACAGACAGCTGTCTAACACACAGCTGTCTAACACACAGCTGTCTAACAGACAGCTGTCTAACACACAGCTGTCTAACACACAGCTGTCTAACAGACAGCTGTCTAACACACAGCTGTCTAACACACAGCTGTCTAACAGACAGCTGTCTAACAGACAGCTGTCTAACAGACAGCTGTCTAACACACAGCTGTCTAACACACAGCTGTCTAACAGACAGCTGTCTAACACACAGCTGTCTAACACACAGCTGTCTAACACACAGTTGTCTAACACACAGCTGTCTAACACACAGCTGTCTAACAGACAGCTGTCTAACAGACAGCTGTCTAACAGACAGCTGTCTAACAGACAGCTGTCTAACACACAGCTGTCTAACACACAGCTGTCTAACACACAGCTGTCTAACAGACAGCTGTCTAACACAGCTGTCTAACACAGCCAGACATCGTGATAAATAAGAAGGCATGTACCATGACTGAGTCAGTATATGTTAAACCACCACACAACCTGTATCGCTCAAACAAATGATTAGACCGACTGGTAACACCAAACAGTTGTAGCACAATGGAAGTGTTGGGTAAGGAAGAGCGAAAAGTTAAGAAAAAGATTTTACAACTTGCTGACAATATTCGAAAAAAACATTTAATGCTTAAACTTAACAGAGCTGAGAATGATGATGCTCTGCAACGTTTATATAAACCACTTGTTGAGCCCCTAAGTGAAATATCTAAAAACACAGCAGCACTGCAGCAGCAGCAGCCCCAGCAACAACCAAAGGCTGAACAAATCAAAGACGAAGTCGATATACCAGAAACGAAACCCCAAGTACAGTTCCTTAAAGATCATGAAGTTTTTGAAGCTGAACCAAGGGAAGAGGCTGAGGCGGCAAGTTCCGATGAGGATATCCCAACATTTGAAGAGCTTGAGGCCGACCTACAAACTGTCACAACCAACCCTGCATATCAAGAATTTTTGGAGCAATATCCTGACCGAGTTCGATATTATGTAGACAAGTATTTTACTGAACCACCAAGGCTCGGTACCATTGATCAAACGTATGGTGCCCGCTACGCTAAAGATACCGGTAGCTGGAGTCTTGGTAACAAACACTTAGACTTTACTGATGCTGAGATTCAACTGGGCCAAAGGAGATACCCGCAAACACAAGGTTTGCTAGAATTGTTATTTATGAAAAGACCCCGGGGGTATACTTATGACGATCTTCAGCACTATAGAGATATTCTAGAAGCAACTAGTGTTTATAAAATGAACTATGATCCTAACGCCCGAACCAAGGGTTGTTCCTCTGAAAAGTATCTGACTCTAATAAAACCAGTGATAAATCCACGAGGTCGTAGATCCTCAACACCTCAAGGTTTTGGTTACACCTACGAGGAAGACGATGACGACAGCAACGTCAGACATCTTAACAAAAAACAAAAGACTGAACTTAAAACTCAGAGTGATAAGAGCAGCGATAGCAACGGCATGAACCCTAACAACAACATCAACACCAACAACTATATGATACAAAATAACAAACAAATAGCCTATGTGTATTGGAATGACATAAACGAGTTGGTTGACAGACTTAGACTTTTAGTGGCTTCCCAAGTTGCAGGTAATAATGCTCATAACAACGAAATTCAGTCAATCTTGGAAGAACTAAAAGAAGCTAGTGTTATCACCTAGTAAACCCACAGCCATGAAGAGGCACCAACGACAACAACAACAACAGCACCAACGCAACACTGAACCATCTAATGTTAATAATTCTATAAATGTATTCCAACAAAGAGTTTACATACTTGTACTTAGAATCAAATAAAAGTCTTTGTTAAAATTAATGTGTTTTTATTTTGTAATACAATTAAAAAGTATGTCTTAAAGCAATAATATCCTGAACAAACTTATCTTGTGGTACATCTGCTATACGTAGGTTGTTTCTATGTGCTGTAAGGTATTTCACTTCAGTCTTGATTCTGTTAAAGAGATTTACTGAATTTGGATCGTACAGCTTGTTTAGGATCACTTGGGCGTCGGGGTGTTTATTTTTAAAGTTCCTCACAGCCCTGGGGAAACTTTTCTTTTGTGTTCTTACAGCATGATATGGATAGGGGGCGTCTTTCTCGTTTCTTGCAAGTAAACCAAACACACTTATTTTTCCCAGGTTAATTGGCTTTGGGGATATATCTTCAAGATATTCTGTGACTTTAGCATTTGTTTCTCGCATACGCTGCAACTCATCATTTATCTCCATTAATTTTACTTCAATCGCATCTAGGCTGTCCCTGTATTTCTGATCAAATTCGTTTAGGAAAAAATCATAAATAATTTGGTTGCATTTTTTATAGAACTGATTGGATATCCAACAAGCCAAATTTAATATTAAATCTTTACACACATATGTACCAGATATCAAGTTGTTTTCAGCCTGTCTCCCACCAAAGTCCACCAGATATGTAGCTGTTGTTGGTATTACTTGAGTTGTTGCTTCCGTTTTAAGGGGGCTAGTAGTCCGGCTCCTTGGCGATAACTCTAAGTGGGCTCCCTCAGTTGAAATATTGAGGGTATCGGTATTCAGATACCCTGACTCTTCCTTTAGCAGACTGTTGTAATAGGCAATCAGCTCTTTAGTTTTCTTATTTTCCAACCAATGATACATTTTTTTATTACTAGTTTTACACAGTTTAGTTGCATTAAAATAGCCAGTGTTTTTATCGATAATAAGTTGAAAGTCTCCAAATAGACCATACCAGAAGTTGTCTTTAATTTGTTGGTAACACACATCACTTAATGTAGCCATTTTGAAACAGATTTGGGTAGAGTAAACTGCAGTAAGTCTTTTCTCAACAACAACTGAATTGTGAATGAGCTTTAGAGTGTGTGTACCCACTTTATATATGCTGCCACAACAGCCGTTTTTAAAACCATATTTGTTTTCACAGAAACCTTACTAAATGTGTGTGTGTCTACAAATACGTTGTTTCTTATGGGAAACGTATCAAAAGCTCTATATTAGGCTAAAATACATGTAATCTTATGGGAAATAGAAACGATTTAAGGTGTGAGCAGGGGCCTTTTCTACAAACACAAATAATGTGATGATGTCATCCTTTGGGTTTTGTCTGTATTCTAGACAAGCTCAAACACGAATAATGGGGTGATTGAACAGATATAACACAAGATAACATTCGCCAAGGTCATCAACCGACACGTTGTTTACCTTTAAGAGGGCCTCTCTCTTGCGTATATTAAACAGATACACAGACAAGCTCAAACAGGATCAAGGTTAACAACTGTAAAACGTTGTTTATCCTTTGTAAGGCCTCTCTCTCTTACATCAGTTTGTTTCCTCAATACAAGAGACAGAGACACTTGTTCAGTATGTGTTAAGTCGTGAAACAAGGATGACGTCTCTTGCTGTATGTAAGTACACTCTTATTATTATGTCTGTTTGCATTCAAATAACAAATACAAACATAACCTTACTAAACAATCAGATGATTGGTAATCAACATGTATACAAACACCTAACCTCATATGTAAACAACAACTGGCTTTTGTTTTATATATACAACAGCGAACAAACTTTTAACGTGTGTGTCTGTGGAGCTATTGGTTTAGGGACAGTGTATATATGTAAAGCAAACAACGGCTGATTCGAGGTTCGTGGGTTCAAATCTAAGTTCAGGCGAATGCTTTTCTTTCAAATACACATGCATCTGTCAGTTTAAGCAAAGACTTTGAACTGTCATGACGTGTTTGTTAAACAGCATGTATAAGCTTTAACAATGGCAATCAGTTGTCTGTCTGTATCCTCAACACAGAAGACACCTGTTCAGTAGTGTGTGTATTAAGCTGTGAAAGAAGGCTGACGTCTCTTGTTGTATGTAAGTACACTCTTGTATTATCATGTCTGTTTGCATTCAAATAACAAATACAAACATAACCTTAACAAACAATCATATGACTGGTAATCAACACGTGTGTGAACATAACCTTAATAAACAAATACAAACATAACCTTAATAAACAATCAAAATGGCTTGGTAATCAGTCTGTATACGAACACCTAACCTTAATAAACAAATACATACATAACCTTAATAAACAATCTGACAGATGGTATTCTTCAAATACACACATGGAGACCTGACTTGTAGATATCTATGGACACACAGGTCAGACGGAACATCTTACGTCATTACAAGACAGTTAATACCTAACCTGGCTTGTGGCTATCTATGGACACAGGTCAGACGGAACATCTTACGTCATTACAAGACAGTTAATACCTAACCTGGCTTGTGGCTATCTATGGACACACAGGTCAGACATCTTGGAACGCTTGTGACGTCATCTCAGGTTAGTTCCATAGAGAGAGAACCCCCGGAGTTGCAACTGTCTCTTACAGGTCAGCCATCTTGGAATGCTTGTGACGTCATCTCAGGTTAGTTCCATAGAGAGAACCCGGCTTGCAACTGTCTATGACAGGTCAGCCATCTTGGAATGCTTGTGACGTCATCTGACAGGTCAGGTGACATTTGACGTTGACACATGTCAGGTCAGGTGACAGCTGACGTTGACAGCTGTCAGGTCAGTGACATTTGACACCTGTCAAATCTGACAGGTCAGCTGTCAACTGTCACAGGTCTGCGCAGGTCAGCGCATGCGCATGATGACTCGCGCATGCGCAGTAAAAAGTGGAGGGGATGGGCCCAGGTGGCGCACTATCTACTCATCACCTTGCATCTTGCAGGGCTGCTTACGTTCTCAGCACTGGTATCATCAGAGAACACGTTGTGGACTGTTACTTCAAAGGCAAGACATCTACCGACAAAGATTTCAATTCGAGGAAATCCATAAAAAAGTTTTTCCTGTCGCAAATTGCAAGGCGGCCTCGACGGTACTCAATCTAGGAGTTGGTAATTGCATGGTCAATAAAGGACCAAAATAGTCACACATGCCACTTTTTGTACGCATTCGATAATAGGAGATAAATCTACCATTGAGCGATTTTAAGTAACTATTGAGAGGACATGGAACGAGAACATATTTTGAATTTTTTTTGGTGCCACCTGCGAACGTCTGTTACTGGCGCAGATCTCAACGATGTTGAATCCATTGTTACCAATCTGTTATCCATCCATTTCAAAAGAGACATTAATTTCATTTTATACCCATTCATCACAAAAAGATCTACCATCACGCGACAGATCTTTATCGGACTTGACTTTATTTCCTGCATTTCGCGGAATCCGATTATCCATTATTATTGTTCCTACTGCTAATATCTGTTTCGACGATAAGTAAGTAGGTAAGTGGTGTGACGTAAACTAATTATTTAAATGTAGAATGTTCCCAGGACTCAAGTAACCTGGGAGTTTCTTCACCATAGTTCCATCAATTCATAAATCCTTTATCAGGGATACCATCGGGGGAAGTTAAAGCTCTCTGGTAAATGATAAATTCTAACACTAATTCTGACGGTGTAGCAAAAAAATATCCCAACAAGATTTGGTTTGTTCTTGACATACTAAAGTAAACTTTTTGTGCCAGAAAACGGAATCATTTGTTCGTCAATGGACAGTTCTTTAGATCTCTGCAAAGTTGTTTATTTTTGCGAACAGAGTCGATGAAAAGTTGGACTTTACATAGCCTTCTGGATTTTTTGGTCCCGTCTGAAACAGCGCAGTTATCAACAATTTGTAAGAAGTTTCTCAATTTGAAAATTATATCCCTTGGCAGTTGTGTAATGACTAGTATTTCAATTCTTTTCATCAAAAGCAATATTAGTCTTGGAAACCGAAAATTCCCATAAGAATGTGTATTGTGGTTAATATTCGATATATTTGGCTGTTGAATTGAATGTTTTTTTTTGATTTGCCTGCATCGCAAGTGCATTCCTTGGTACTGGCAGATTTTCGCCGAAATCATGAGAAAAATGTTGAAAAAAATATTCTAGCTGTGTCCAAACCTCAAGTGCAATATTCACCCCCCACTCTGCGTCATGATTTGCAATTTGGTGTTGCTACTGGAGAAGCCGATAAAGATATGTCGTCTTCTCAATCAACCTCGCTTCCTTCAGAAGTGATAAGGTTATCCTGCTACTGTTCTTCACTATCAGCTTCGATATTCATCAATCCATTCAGGTCGGCTTTCGCACTCGACTCTTCGATTTCCTCCATAACCGCTCTGCAGCATCACTGAGAGAAAAATCGCTGCTGTTCGTTATTTCCTCAAGCTCAGCATCTGTCAGCGATTTTGTGTAATAAAAAAAGTCTGAACGCGGCAACTGCGTTATTGAAGTGAATTTTAATTAAAATGTTTTTAACATCAAATATGTATCTCTAATAAAAGCAGGCATCAATCTAGTTACCGGTATAACCTATATAGTAGACACAGTGTACCATCAAAATAACTTATTGTTTAAAAATGTACAAAAATTTTCCGAAACTAAACTTAAAATGTTTCCGAAAAAATTAGTTTCCTAGCCAACGAACCTTAGGCTAATAGCAAAGCGAATTATGTAAATTTGAAGCATTTAATGAAAATTCGATACCGAAATGCACTGACTGTGTCTCGATTTTTTTCTTACATGCATCATATTTCGATTAAAAATACAAAAATGCAATAATATATATGTGTTCGAAAAAAAATTTTAGTTATCACCAACGACTTATGGGCCATCCTGTGATTGTCAAAATAATCTTATAAGGTGCAGCTCAAGCCACCCTATAATTATGCAAGCGTTTCTCGTATCTTGTATAATAACAATTATATTGAGCTTTACTGAAGAAATAAGTCACCTGTATATATGTTAACAGATAAAAACTGAAACTAAACCCGGATATGAAATCTAGGGGACCCAGTTTGCGCTCATTTGAAAAAATGTTTTTAAAATTTTATATAAGAGCCTCGGTGGTTCTGGGGCAAAAACGTGTGCCGATGAACCGAAGGGTACTGGGTTCGATCCCAGGGTTCTCCTTTCACTTTTTCAGTACAAACTGTAAAATTAACATCAACCGAGGTTCTAGCATTGTATTTGAGCAAGCTGAATGTCTGCACGTTCCCCTTTCGGAGGGGGCGTAAAGCCGTCGGTCCTGTGTCCATGCGATGTTGGACACGTTAAAGATCGCTACCCACCTTACAGAAATACAGGGGTTCAGCAAAATTTCCAGGATAGTGAGGTGAAACTGCTCCTTGGCGTCGGTGGTTGGCCATAGACGGGGAAATAGGCCGACGTTAAAAAAACAAAACACACACAAATTATATATATATATATATATATATATATATATATATATATATATATATATATATATATATATATATATATATATATAATACATTAATGAGAAGTAAATTAGTATACTTACGGTGTAGCTAGCTAGATAGTAGGTTTTGTCATTTAAAACAAAGCTATTTGCTTTTAACAGCGTATTATTTATTTGTGTTAACTCTGCACAGATCGAAATCCGGATAACGTTAAAACCTGCCAGAATCTGCTGGTGCAGAAAAAATCCACTTTGAACTGAAAATGGCTCTCGTTAGAGGACTAAAATACTTTATAATGATCTGCATAATCCTATTATTATTCGGAGTGTGTTTGCCGTTTTTAAATAAACGCGTGTGAAATCGTCGACTAAAATAGGAAGCACCATCGACAGGATT
>OZ023265.1:32553644-32628933 GCA_964006375.1 Tillus elongatus
GAGTGGTGGACAAAGGTGGGTAAAGGAAATATGTAAGGACATTCTAAGGCCTCAATCTGCCTACTTCTAAGAGTGGTGGACAAAGATGCGTAAAGGAAATATGTAAGGACACTCTAAGGCCTCAATCTGCCTACTCCTTAGAGTGGTGAACAAAGGTGTGTAAAGGAAATATGTAAGGACACTCTAAGGCCTCAATCTGCCTACTCCTTAGAGCGGTGGATAAAGGTGGGTTGGGTTGTTGTAGCTCAATTACGGGGCCTCAATCTGCCTACTCCCCAAATCTCGCCGGAGATCGTCTGTGAGGTCTCAGTGTGTTCAACACTAGGCCTCAGAAGACGAATTGTGGGCCGAACATGTCGTGCATTTGCAGAAAAGTACCCGAATAAACCGAAACCCAGCCACGACGTGATAAAGAGGTTGCTGCAAAATTGTTCACAGCATGGAAGTTTTCGCCCAAAAGTACAGAAGCGTAACCCACTCGTTGATAACGAGGTAAACAGAGTGAACGTATTGGCATTGTTTGTTAATATTTATAAAAAAACGTTATCAAACGTGTCGTGTAGGTGTCATCTGTGCAAAAACTGAGTCTTCTCAGTTGTAATCCACAGAGAGATAGCGTGCAACGTTTACCTTGGTTTTCGGGAGGATTTTCAAAAAAATCGAAAAATTTCGAAAACGGTTGATTTTTCACATATTGTATATTTGTAATAATTTATCTCAAATTTAATGTAGAATTCGAAAATGTAATGAAAATTACCATGTTGTATTTAAAATAAGCAAGTTGATAGTCGCTTCCGGTTAAACCGGAAGTCCTACATAAAATAGGCTATTTTCACGGATCTGAAATTTGTCTCATTCGTATGTCTGTAAATTTTCAAATTTCAAATCGAAGAAGTTATTGAGAAACGGCTAACTAAACGTCTTGGCGCCACACCCTGTATTATATATATATATATATATATATATATATATATATATATATATATATATATATATATATATATAAAATTGTTCTTTGTTTTTTCAACAACACACCACCAGGGCTTACAGCCCAAATACTATCGTACCGTGGGTGTCGACAAGGAGGAAAGACGCAACTTGTTAATTCTGGACTTGAAGGTTTGAAGGTTCGGGGGAGAAGGAAAAACATGTGCCGGCAAGGAATTCCACAACTTGGAAGTCCTCGGGACAAAAGAGGGGGCATAACAAGATTTTCTATGTCTGGTGACCTGGACAGTAAAAGGGTGCATTCGCTCTGTTCCCCTGGTAGATCTGTTGGGGGCAGCAAGTGCAGGAACTATGGAAGAAAGCTCCTCTGAGGAGTGCCCGTGCAGATATCTATAAAAGAGAGAAAGGTCACCAACGGCACGTCGGTGGGCAAGGGATGGCGGCCTTTGGGTGAGGGTAGGGTTACCGATGAGACGTATACCTCTCTTCTGAATGGAGTCCAGGATAGCGAGTGTAGAAGCGGCAGCAGCACCCCAGATGTTGGAGCAGTATTCGTGGTTTGGTCTTATTTGTGAAATATATAAAGTAGAGAGATTAGCTGGTGAAAAGTATTTGCGAGCCCCGAAGAGAAAACCTAATTTTTTAGCAGCCGCTTCTGCAATTGATGTGACATGTTGGTGCCAATTGAGATTTCGATCCACAGAGATGCCAACAAGTGAAAATGACTCATTATTTGAATAACTTGGTTGTTTATTGTGATGGGTCTAGGGCTGGTGTATCTCGTATGAGAAAGAAAGCAAGACTGTGATTTGGTGGGGTTGAATTGTACAATATTTCTACTTCCCCAGTGTAATATTTTTTGGAGATCTACGGAGATAGAACCCTCCATGAGTCTGCGATCCTCATCTAATTGGGCTAAAGAGACAGGCTTAGAATATTGTATATTTGAGTGGAGGGTACTGTCGTCCGCGTAACTGTGAACTGGGTTGGGTGTGCTAGGGAGGAGGTCGTTGATGTGGAAAAGAAACAAAGTAGGAGCTAGAGCTGAACCTTGAGGAACTCCTGCATTAATTGGATAGAGTTTAGAGGAATAGCCATCGACGACAACAGAAATGCTCCGGTTGGAGAGGAAATTTGCTGTCCACGTACAGAGTTTTGGTGGTAGGCTATAAACCGGTAGTTTATTAAGCAGTGCTGCGTGCCAGACCTGGTCGAATGCTTTGGATATGTCTAGAGCGACAATCTGGGATTCGCCGTGTAGTTCCATAGACTTGTTCCAAGAATGGGTTACAAAGGAAAGGAGGTCGGCAGTTAATCTGCGCTGACGGAATCCATACTGCCTGTCGTGGATTAGACTGTGTTTTTCAAGAAAATTTAGTAATTCGGTGTTTATATACTTTTCCATCAGAGATGACTGAAAGGAGAGAAATAGGCCTGTAGTTGCTAGGAAGCGCTTTAGATCCTTTTTTGGGGACGGGTTGTACTCGAGCAGTTTTCCAGTTACTAGGGAATATGCCTCTATTGTAAGATGTCTGAAACAGACGAGTCAGGACAGGAGCAAGTTCCGGCGTGCATTTTTTGAGAACAAATGCTGGGATCTCGTCAAGGCCAGAGGCTTTCCTGGTATTAAGAGAAAAGAGCATCTTTCGTACCTTTTTTGTTTTGAAAATGATATCTGTCAATTTATGCGCGACATTGGGTACTGTTGGTGGTTGAACATTTGGAGGTGGGTTGAGAGTAGAATTGCCCGCGAACAACGAGGCAAAAAGCTCAGCCTTGCCCAGGGCGGTAGAAACAATTTTATCCCCTGAGACAAGAGGTGGGAACGTGCTCTTGCAGAAATTATTCCCAATAGATTTAGCAAGAGTCCAGAAGGGTTTGCTGCCGCTGGAGCTTAAGAGGACTTTGTTTTTGATGTGGTTATTAAACGAGTTTTTTACCTCAGAAAGAATGCGGACATAGCGGTTTTTTGCGTCGTTAAATGCTTGACGGTCTTCTTGACTGGGATTGTGTAGAAGCTTTTTGTGAGCTTTGACCTTTTCAAGTCTGGCCTTGTCACACGATTTAGAGAACCAGGGCTTTTGAGTGGCTGCAGAGGTTTTATGTGTACGTGGAATAAATAATTCCATGCCAGCTTAGATAACTTCGGTGACGTTTTGTGAGATATCAGAGGGGTCATGATGAGAGAAGCAGACAGACGCCCATGGAAATGAGGAAAAGTAATCTCGCATTTCATCCCAGTGCGTGGAGTTGTAGTGCCAAACGATACGTGGGTGTGATGACTATGTGACCTGTGTTCGTGTCTTACGTTAAAAAGATCCGTCAATAGTTACAAATATATATATATATATATATATATATATATATATATATATATATATATATATATATATATATAAGCTTAAAGCTTTTGTCTGTAGCAAATTAAGCGAAATTATATTTTACATTTCTCACTGCAAGAGCGACAAAACTTTTACTTTGTTTAAGTGTTATGGAAACCAAATAAGGTAAAATTCGTTTGGGTCAATAACACAGCAATTAGTGTATATTATCAGACAACTTGATCTGTTAAAAGAAATTTCCCAACAGAGTCTCTTGTGTCTCTGCAATACTGAACTATGATATTTCAATTAAAAGTAGTTTAATTGAACCATCTTCTATTTCGTAACACTACATCTAGTTGCTTAATTTCACTTCATTTACCTTGTCGAAGATATACACCACCTGTCTTACTGCATAATAATTTTATCTTACAGCTATGTGATTAAGACATATTATTTATAGGTAATATATGACATTTAATTACTGATACCTTATGCTGTTCCCTTAGAGATTTAAGTAAGAAGATGTTTATTTTTTTTTGCCTAGATCCAGTCAAAATTTTTATAACTTTAAGAGAGGTATATAAGTTATGTGACTGCAAAAAACTGTTTTGTTTGTTTGTTTTTGGTCACTTTCTTGTCGAAAATATTCTTGTAGAGAATATTCTGGTCCTGCTTCTATATTTACCGCGTTCAGTTATTTAAAAGCATATAACCCTCAAACTGAGTGGTAATTTTATTTATGATGTAATGAAAAAAAATTAACTTTGATTGTAAGAAGTAAAGTGACCCAGCTAGTCAGCTAATATTTAATGTAAATAAAAGGTGGGCTTCATGCCTTATAATCTGGAGATATAGAACACACAAATAGAAATTAAGACTCAATTATGATTATTTATTGATAAAAATGACTCTATATAATTCAAAGTGTAAATTAGTGAAATGATTGCCTGCGACAGTTATTATGAGATTTTAAAATGAACCAGATAAAAGAAAAACAGATGAGCCAGGTACTTAGCTTTGTTTCCCAAGTGATGTTTCATGTGGGTCCCGTGTAGACGCATGATTTGTTGCTGTTTAGGGCCAGCAGGACCGCTCAGAATATTGTAGGGTTGCCCTAGACCGCCAGTAAACCTTGACAGAACTCCGTCTCTCCTTCGTGGCCCCCATGTTATGGATTGCTCATTGTTGCTGGTTACTTCACCCTTGTTTGATGAAACGGATGTTTCCAGGAGGTGTTCCCGATGGTTGTTGAATGGTTAAGACCCCAAAATAAGATGGGTAGCTGCAAACAATTCAGGTCGCCTTAATATCCTGTTGAATTCGAGGTTATTTGCAGTGATGGTAGCTTGCTAGGTCTTGCATAAGAACCCGAATAATCTGCATTTTAATTTGGAAAATTTTAACTTTATTATTGATTAAAAATTATTCAAACATGACCGCAAGCCACCATTAAAAAGAAACAAGAGAGATATTACACAGAGCAATTTTCTAAAGCAATCTACATCGCAATCCAGTCAGCGTTTAATGAACAGCTAATTTATTCGACTTACCCCATATAGGCATGCTGACTCCTCTTTAGCCCATTATTATATTGACCATCTTAATTTTTTAAATGATTTTCAGGAAGAGGACTTCATTAAAGACAGTAGGGTTTATATAGACTTCTTATCTAAGGCACAACCATAAACGGCGGCCGAATTAAATAGTTGCTATCAGGAGCCCGAAGAGAATAGCTTGATTTCTATGGCCTTGCTTTGAGAAGATTTTGAAGGTGATCGAATAACAAGGAGATATTTCATTGACTATGCTCCTGGTAAATCGCGTCCATGGTTATGACGTCAGCTTATGTTGGCAATGTCCCTTGAGCAAACAAATATTATAGTGATGCATTAATGAAGTTTGTAGCATGGGCAAGGTTGTAAAACCTGTGAAACGTTACAACCATAAGTCAAAAAAATTATATAGACAGGAAACGTTGTCGAGTTGGAATTTATATGAGCTGGAAGACAAAAAAAAAGGTCACTTAGGATCGCTCACTTGTCAAATTTTAAATTATGCTTAATTAGGGGTGTTTTGTGACAAAAACATATTATTCTAAAATGTAAATAATCAAGTTTTATTATGAGCGAAAATTTATTTCAAATTTAAAAAAAAAAAGTAAGGTAGGTAGATTAGTTCGTCTGCGCTATTTCCAACTAAAACATCTCAGAAATGATCATTCTCAAATGGATTTTCTGCAATTATCCTAGTCAATTAGACCAGAATAACAGTCAAAATAAAAACTTATGCTTGCTAACAATATTTTATGTAGTATTTTCTCTTCATAAAACGCATAAATTCCAGATTATTTGCATAGAAATAACCGATTTCTACGTTTATGTGTGACAAAACAAGTATTTGCTTTTTGTAAAACACCTGTCTTTATTTCTAATTTTCTGATAATTGTACTAATACTAATTTAGCAACAGAAATATTAAATTGATGCTATGTGAATATATACTTATACACTTAAATATTTAATACCAGCTGACCCTTTTCGTTTTGTTTCAGAATTTGCCATGGGCTGAGTTATAAAAGAATTTCAGCAAAGGTAAGCGATTTTTATTAGCTATACCATTCCCAACAGAAACCATAATATTTGTTTCTGAGAAAATGAACTGCAAAGTATCACTACTATTACTACTACTAGTACTACTACTATTCAGTAGGGGAAAAATTTTCAGAGCGCCAGTTTAGTTTCCGAAAGAGAAAATCGAAAATACATTCTGCAAGATATGTCACAGAAGTCGCAAAAGACACAAGCGAAAACGGTGTGTACTCTCGATTTGAACATGCTTTCAACACTGCTAGCTGAGGCAAAATCGTATAAGAACTGAAAAGAAGAAACATCGCTGAGTACCAGATAAACATCATAAGCAGTTATTTCTCATGCAGAAAGATCAGCTTTTCGAGGGGAGAGACGGTGGCTGTTACGACAGGAGTCTCGCAAGGATCCATCCTGGGACCTATCCTCTGGAATATAATCTATGATGGAATCGTCAAGCTAAAATAGTGGAAGGAGCTACTCTGGTTGGTTATGCTGATGACATATCAGTCCTAGTAGAGGCATCAGAATAAGACAGACCTAGGTTTCGAGTGAACCAAACGTCAAGAACAGTGGACAGATGGAAGACGGCCAAAGGATTTGAGCTGGGGAATTTTCGTTCCGCTTAAAGGACACCATGATAAAAGCATCGAGGACCCTGGTGTATCTAGGAATAACAATCGGCGAGTGAGTCAGGTTTGGCCAGCATGGATGAATGGCAAAAGTAAAGGATGAAAGAAGAACAGCAGCACCAAGTAGGATAATACCCAACGTGGGAGGCCCAATATCAGAAAAACGGCTACTGTTCAGCGGAGTAGTGCACTCAATTATACTGTACGGAGCGCCAGTATGGTATAAAATAATAGAGATACAAAAATATAAAATGAAGATGAAGAGCATGCAGCGCACAGTGTTACGAAGGGTAGCGTGCTAGTTCCGTACCATCTTTACGCAGGCAATTCAGGTGATGACGGGCGTCGCACCCATAGACCTGTTAGTGGAATAAAGATGTTTCCTACATGAGGCGAGAGCAGTGAGACTAGAAGAAGCTCAACTGGCTACCAGAAACCGAACCATGGAGAAATGGCAGCAAAGGGGGTCCCAAAATACTATTAAGCGGCAATGGACAGAAATAGTGTTTCCAAATCTGACAGACTGCATGAAATTCGACCACATAGAAATGAATTTCTGGCACACACAAATACTTACAAGCCACAGATACTTCAGATCCTACGCCAAATGCATGGGAAACTTAGACGAGAACGAGAGCAGATGTTTCTACTGTGGGGAAGAGGACAAGGTAGAACGCTGCATTTTTGTTTGCCCCCATGATAAGTACCACTCTTAACTCTGTAGGGATACATAATATCGACGATCTAGTACTACTTCTACCACTACTACTACTACTCACGCTATTCTCAAAGGGAGGTAGGCACACTACAAAGCCTATGATATTTATTAACTACATTTCTTCATGCGCTTCCGTCCTGACAAGCCACGTTCGCTTCCTCTACGTCCATATATCTCCTCATACACACTTTCCTATTACGTAAACTTTTTACCTCTTTCCTCTTTAATATATCGCACACAACATCCGACGAAGCTTTTGTGGGTCTTCCAAGGTCTCTGATCATTTACATGCCCTCTATAAATTCCACTTGTCATTCAATCAATATTCATTCGTTATATGCTCTCGTGCTTACTTTTAATTCAATTCTATATCACATTCGCTAAGAACCCATCCATTTATTACTCTATCCCTTTCAGCTTCACCCGTCATTCCAACAGTATTCAATTTGCTTCAGCTCCACGCATGACTTGTCTTTAGTATCGTATCTCCGCTGTTTCAGATTCTCTATAAACTTGGTTTCGATGGCTCTTTTAGTTTACCCAATTTGGGCGATTACATTCGGGAAGACCCCATTAATTTCTGACCCTATCTTTCTTTGATTTACCCGTCATTCCAAAACATTCGCTTTTTCCGGCTCGCGCATGAGCTTTCTATTGTACCAGCGTTCCTTAAACATAGTTTGACTGGATGTTTTAGTTTGTCTAATTTCAGCCATTGAAACAAAATTTAGGGAATATCTTGCACATCTAGGATACGCTAGAAAAGTCATGTGTGGCACTGCATATTTGAGGTTATAATCACCACACAGATAAATATAACCTAAAGCTTATCAAAAATGTTAGACAACCGGTGAAATTACACACCTATGGGAGTATTTATATCTCTAAGGCCATAAACAACATTTTTTTTAAATAGAGCTTTGGCACCTCTTGAATAGTTCACTGCTCGTACTCCCTGTTCGATTAAAAAAAGATGCACAAACTGCGTGGGAACAGATATAAAGAATTTTTAAAGAGACTTCCGATAAAACATAAAACTTAGAAAATTTGTTTATGATTCCTTTTCTATGGTGCGGCATTTTATTTGAAACCTAAGATAAATACAATTTTATACCTACTGCTACTTGAAAATTCCACTCTCGTTTTCGGTCTTTTACCTGGAAGTCTATATAAATACGTGTAGAAGTAGAAATAAATTAGAATATTTTCATCTTCTGATGACGCTAACTTGGTTATCGAAACGATCGTTAGGTATTTTAAAATGTGTATCAACTGCTCAACTAAAAGGGGCTTTTTTCATGTTTGGCTCTAATTCATGCACCAATCACAAATAAATTTACTTTTGATGGATCGAAGAAGCTGATGCATGTATGATGCAACACTTTGACACTTGCAGATGCTAGCATCTCAGCCGTAAACACAGAAAATTCTGAATCTGAAATTGAATATTTCACCGCATGTTAGAGACTGATTTGCATTCCAAGTTTTGTATCATATGCAAATCAGAATATATTCACATACTAATAACAATGTGTTGGAAAGCAATATTTATTATCTTTATGTTTTAAAGAATGGCAATGCCTATTTCTATTGTAATTCGACTTTTTGATGCTTCTTCTACATTATCATTATTCAAACATTAGAATGCAAAGAAAGTACCCATTGTTTAAAATTAATAGATGCGCGAACATTATTAATTAAATTTGGCTGGCGTGCACAAACCAAACCGTAGATATTCTCTGCGTTTGTCGGGACATATAATTAAATAAATGTCTTGAATAATTACACAAGATAAAATGTGTCGTTAGCTGTTATATGCTCTATTCTATGCCAATAGTTAAGTATTTTTAAGATAATAGTTTACTGTTTGAGAAAAATGTAAGCTTTTATAATAAAACGTTTTAAAAAAGGAAAGCCAGATCGCAGAAATGCATTATTGACCGTTTTAATTGGTTTTATCCTGGCTGTCCATTTAGTGCACGACTCCTCTGCTATGTCTGTACAATTACAAATATTAGGAATTTGTTCATAAATCTGTCAAATGAACACCATGGACCATATTTGCAATATATATATATATATATATATATATATATATATATATATATATATATATATATATATATATATATATATATATATATATATGTGTGTGTGTGTGTGTCAAATAAATTATTAGCTACTGCACGCAAAGCTTAAAACTAAAAACTTAAAACTAAGTACTTACGAGTAAACTAGAATATCACTATCACTAATTAAAATACTAAAGGATTATTCTCAAAACACTAACATTGCCACTAAATGTCAATACTGTGGAAAACTTGGTAGCAACTTAAGTGGATATCGAGGATGATATTGTGCAGAATACTGATCCCAGTAAAAACGGTTTGTGTAGAATATTTTGAGAGCATTGCCAATGAATTCTGGAAATCAATCTGAAATGTGGAGATAAAATTTTAGAACAGATATGAGAGGGAAATTCACATACTAGGTGTCAATAAATATCGATGATGTTTTTGTATATGTGGAGCAAATAAAAGAGGTAAAACAAATTCATATACACTCAAAATATAAAGACACTCATATAAACCACACTAGAGAAGCACTTCAAAGTAAGATGTAAATGAAATTAATATAAAATAACTTACTAAAGATGCAGCTGTTTCAAATATACAGTGAAACCAAAGTATAATACAACACTACATTGCTTTGTCCAATAAAGATCTGCATATAACAGCATGGCAATCTAAAAGACAAAGATGAGAAATTAATTAAATACAGATATACAAAAAGACATTTCTCAAATGATAAACAGAGCAAATGATTCTTAAGTTAATCTTAAGCAGAGTGTAAATAATGTATTGAATAATAGACACTGCAGTAGTGAAATTCAAAGTACTTTTCAAGCTACAATAAGACATTTAAAAAGAAATGACATGTAGCTTGAAATGAATATAAACTGATAAACAAATAGGTATAATTTGGTTAATAAGTAGTTGATACATGTTTTGTTAAAAAATGGAAAGTGTTTCGTTTGTTATATATGTAGAAAATATTAAGTTTGTATCAGCCTTTTAAAATGTTTGTAATATTTCTGATACCACCACTTAAAAGTTTGATAAATAAGTTTGTATATATTTATGTATTTTAAGACTTGCAACATTTTCTTTTCGTAATCTGTATTTGTTTTAGGTTCTTTGCCTAAATATTTCCAATTTTGACGTTGAAAATCGCGACTTTGACGTTTTGAGGAAAACGCCAAATTTGTTTTATTTAACTGCCCATAACTTTTTTGTCTTTACACTTACATGCGTAAATGGTACACTATTTATAACACAAACATATAAAACATATGAAAATTGAATCTGATCCGGATATGTGTTCTAGGGGGCCTAATCAACGCTCGTTTGAAGAATTTTTTGGAAACTCAAAAGTCGGATCTCCTCATTAGTGATTTTTTTTTTAAGAAAATTCACTAAACGATATGAATTTTGGTTTTAGCTAGACTTGGCTTCCGACTTGCTACAGTCTTTGGTATTCCCCAGCTTTTTTCCTCTGCGGCACTCGCCTAACAAAACAGCAGATACTACTCCATTTGCACTCACTACCTATCATTATCTCGACAATGTTTTCTCCGAGGGGGAAATCACTGAAACAAAACTGTACACTAAAATTCCCCTTTTAGAAACAATTCCCCGATATTACCTAAACTTCTTTGAAATTCCTCGAAATACCTCTTAACTTTCGAATTACACTGGAAATTCCCTTAACTTGTCTGCAATTCCCCAAAAATTCCCCGAAATTCCCTGCAATGCCTCAAACATTCCCCTAAATTCCATGCAATTCCCCAAAGCGCTCTTGAAATTCCCAGCAAACTCTATTTATTTTGTGACGTCACAACTGTTATTCTGTATTAAAAGGCAAATAAATGGATATACATACATTTCTGTAAATGCTTACTCTAACCGAAAAACATAATTGACTGAAGTAGTGCAATATGTATTGTTTGTAAATACTATTAGTTAAAAAATTTTAAGAAAGAAAAATTCATGTTCGACATTACATTTTTATTCACTCTAAATTAAGAAGAAAACAAACTAACATAATAACAACACAACACAAAATGTTCTCAAGCAAGAAATAAAACTAAACTTATGTCGAAACTCATATAACATAGATGCTTTGACGCTTTAAAATTGGCATTATTGAACAAACCCCCGCAAAAACTTATAAAAAAATATAACACATCACAAAATATTGCTATATTATTATGGAGATCACCAGTCTCTCCAACTTTAAAAACAAAACAAAAATCTTTCAAATATGTATTAAAGAAGTCAGTAAAATATTTCCAAAAATGTATTACGTGTTATAGATGAGCGAGTATACAAATTATCACTTGAGTTATCATTATGCACATTTAACCTATTTACAGTGTTGTTTAACATATCTACAATACTTGGATTGTTTTTAATATTAGCATCAATAACAGAACGGATTTCTGGTAAGACTTGATAAAAATGTGTTAATAATGTTTCATTTTCGTAAAGCTTTCCTCGTTTTTTTCTGCTATGTTCTTCACGGCTGTATTTACAAGCGGCCCATTTTAAAGTAATCAAATTTTTAGACGATATTTTAGGCATTGCGTTATCTTAATGTTCAGATGTTTCCTCTGGTAATAATTCGATATATTTTTTACTCGTACATGACGTGGTGGGCAATATAGTCGGCCAAGTTTGATTGAAATCAATCAGTTAGTATTTTTGAGTTATCGCTCGGATACATACATACATACACACACATACACGCGCACATATATATATATATATATATATATATATATATATATATATATATATATATACATATACATATACATATATATATATATATATATATATATATATATATATATATATATATATATATATATATATATATATATATACATATAAAAACTTTAACGGACCTTGGTTTTGGGTTCTAGGGACCCAAATTCGCGCTCATCTGAAAAAATTTTTTCAAAAGCTTTTCATCGTGACCTCTCTAATAGTGAATTCTTCTTAATGAAAATTCGCTAAGAACATAAACTTGTGAACGTAGCACGTTGCACGTTGCATCAGCGTAAGAGCTGCCCGGCGACTTTTAGTTGCCAAATTGTGCAATATTTTATGAAATATTATGCAATATCCGTTTAAAATGCCCCGAAGCACCTCGAAATTCCCCGAAAAACCTTGCAATTTCCCAAAATACCTCAAAATACTCTGAAATACCTCGAAAATCTCCGAAGTTTCCTGAAATACATTGAAATTCCCTGAAATACCTCGAAATACCCCTGCAATTCCTTACCATGTACACTAAAATACCCCAATGATTTACCCCTCGGTTTTCTCTATTAATTCTCGACCCAAATTCCGTTTCCAATTCATGTGTTTACTGGATGCGTCTGTCGCACAATAGGACTGCATGCTCTGCCATATCGGTATCACCACAATACGACCATGAATCGTCTTTCGCTATCACCGTTCTTTTCGTTAATTTTTTTTTTGCACTTGATACTAGAAGTAGTTGCGGCTCCCTGCTAAAAGATGGCCAGTAAGACTACATTTCAGCCACAGATTTCAGTCATTTCTGATAAACAAGTGCATAGTGTTACGTATCTGAAATACCTTTTGGGGGAGAAAGAGCTTGTTTTCTTTCCCCAATGTTTTGCAGGCGGATTGATCCCACCCTCGCTAACTAGTCGGCTTTGCTAATTAGCGTTGGAAGAATATGTTGAAGGTGTGGACTGTATTTATAACTCTAGGTGCACTAGATTCCAGAAGATTTCAATAATACACTTTTTATATTCATATATATTGTATTGTTACTATATACACCTTGAACTTAACATTTATTTACAATTTGCGGTTTTACACCTGATTTAATGGGTTATACAGGATATTTCACAATCTTGTTAGCTACTTGCTATTGCATTTAACTGTCTTAACATCTAACTAATTTCGAAGAAAACACTGACTTTTCACTGTAATACTATACGAACGGAATTTCTGTAGGAAGATTGGAGCTTGAACTGAAGTGTCGTAATCACACTAACGAAGTTTAGGTAGAAGATCGGGATCTTAGAAGTCCCAAAAAGCGATGAAGATGAGATTCGTGATAGAACGGCAATGTAGAATTGAACTGGCCTTAACATACGAGCGATGTTTAAGCGGAAGATTTGGAACTCAGGGTTGCAAGGAGCGAAGAAGGAGCGAAGATGAGATCTGGCGTAGAACTGTAGCAGTGAACTGGCTTAAACACGCGAGCGGTGTTTGAGTAGAAGATTGGGAACTCGGAGTCCCAAGAATTTAAGAAGAGGTGATCGAACGTAGAACTGACTTGTACCTTGCGAAAGGCTTGCTTTTATCGAGCTTTCGCGTAACGCTAGGTCACGTAGTTGACATAACATAATGTCAGTAATACAGAATGGCCAACTAGGTAGAAGCATTATTCCTAGTGAAGAAAATCCACTGGGTGCATCTAAAGAATACGTCAAAGACAGCTGAAGCTATTTACAATAAAGAACCTAACGGTATATGAGTATTCTTTGTATGGCATTGTTCATGTGTAAACCTAATGCGATACAGACGTCTAGAGGATAAAGATTACCAGCAAATTGGGAAAGATTGTGAAATCCAGAGATAAATAATTCCAGGTAGAAACTTAAAGGATAGTGTAACCGAATGAAAGTAAAGGGACAGGGGCGTACCAATTATGTTTCTCCAACACCTGTTAATTAAATATGCAGCCGATAGATGACAGTCAGTGTTCTGATAGTGTATCATATATTATACGCAAGGGATAACACAAGCGTAATCTATGAGATCTTAGTTGGTAAAAATTAATTGGACATTTACTGTTTATTAATTAATCATTTTGAATATTATGTTCAACTGTGCAAGTCGCTGGCAATTTGAAATTTGAATAAAACCATTATTTACTGTACAATAGCTTTGATAAAGAAGACAACTAACAATTAGATTCTTCCAGGATGATGAGTTTTAATAAATTTCACGGCGTTTAATATTTCAGCTTTCATATTATTCAGATAAACCATAATGCAAAGTGACGGCTTTGCACCGCTACCTTTGTATTAAATAACTATTCTTACAGGATTTACATCTTACATTTATTCATATTGATGATAATAACAACCATTTTACATTGTGCAGATTTAACATTGTGAAATGCTGCGAATACTAGACGTAATTCATGTAGTTAGCAGGTCTAAATTGAATAATTATAAGCTGAAAAAGTCAGCAGTCTGTAAGAAATTTAGTGTTATTAAAATTATTAAAATTACAAAGTGAATTAGACCATGAATACGAAATATATCATGACTTGGCAAAATATTTGAGCGATAAATTTATATGTACGTGTTTATTATTATTTTTAATATGACTTTTTTGTTAGCTGTATTTATTAGCTAAAATGCACTTAAAAATTTGAAGTTATAATTATACAGATAATTATATAAATCAAGCTACATTACAATTCAATAATTTACCGTAATTAGAAACAAAATGAAAGTAAATGAAATACCCAACTTTA
Organism: Tillus elongatus; assembly: GCA_964006375.1. Taxonomy (NCBI): domain Eukaryota; kingdom Metazoa; phylum Arthropoda; class Insecta; order Coleoptera; family Cleridae; genus Tillus; species Tillus elongatus. Next base: position 32,568,444 of record OZ023265.1, read on the forward strand.
TTATTAGTGAATTTTCTTTAAAAAAATTAATTAATGAGGAGATCCCGACTTTTGAATTTTGAAAAAATTCCTCAAATGAGCGTGAACTAGACCCCTTGGAACCCATATCCAGGGTCAGTTTTAATTATATGTATATATATATATATATATATATATATATATATATATATATATATATATATATATATATATATATATATATATATATATATATCGATAAAAAATGCAATATTATAAGCGTGATCGCAAACAAAATTGTAGGGGTCACCAACTACTTATGGGCCAACCTGTGATTGTTAAAATAAAATGTAAAAAATAAGTTTATAAAATGCAGCTCAAGACACCCTTTAATTAACGTATGCAACTTTTTCTCGAATCTTGTAAAAAAAATAACATTTACATTGAGCTTTACCGTCGAAATATATATATATATATATATATATATATATATATATATATATATATATATATATATATATATATATATATATATATATATATATATATATATATATATATAAACAGATAAAAACTGAAACTAAACCCGGATATCGATTCTAGCGGGCCCACTTTGCGCTCATTTGAAGAAATATTTTTACAATTCAAAAGTCGCGGTCTTCTCACTAACGAATTTTTTCTACGAAAATTAGCTAAAAAGTATAGACCGTTAAACCATAAACTTAACTAAAACTACCGCCAAAGCATCAGAGAAAGGGTCTATTTGAAATACAATTCCTGGAAACATTTTGGCAAAATGAAGTACAATGACAGTTAAACCTGAAATGTAAGGGTTTGCAGAACACTTTTCTTGCGATACTTTCTTTACACAACCCGTATTTGTTTCAGGTTCTTGGCCTAAATGTTGCTAACTTGGACGTTTCAAATCGCGACTTTGACGTTTTGACGAAAACCCCAAATTTGTTTTCTTTAAATGCCCATAATTTTTTGTATTTAAACTTACAGACCTAAATTTGGTACATGGTTCACTCTTTATAATGCAAACACGCGGGATAAATGGAGCCCAAACAATGGCCCGTTATGCTACAAAGTCGCCTTCCCACAGTAAGAACCGCTGAGTCAGCCGTAGACGGAAAGGAGCCCACAAGTATGCAGGCTTAAACAGCAAGTTGGACGGAATATCACTGTGAGAATCTACATCAGCAGATCCTTTGTTTCATCCAGGGACAATAAGTGCCACGCCTGGATTGAATTGTATAAAGAGGCTGTTAACAGGGCTAAGACCGTTCATTCTTGTTCCGAGTTAGTACTCTGCACATCGCGTGCTAGACATTAGATCACATGTAGGTTGATCGTCATAATTTTATTATATTGTATTATTCATTTTTTGTATTAAGTAATTAAGTATTGATTGTTTAAAATATTAAATAAATTGTTTTAAAAATTCAAACGTCTTAACCGTAAAGTTAAGTCGCGTACCAAATTTGGTTGCCCTTACTTTATTTCCGGAGACATACATTTTTGACGAAAAAAAAACACAAAATTTTCTGGTAAAACCTGGGCTGCTTTTTCTGGCTAAGAAACTTATACAAGACATTTACAGAAGGAAGATACTCAGAAGATTTGATCAAAATCGGCCCATTAGTTTTTGAGTTATCGGTGTTATATATATATATATATATATATATATATATATATATATATATATATATATATATATATATATATATATATATATATATATAGAGAGAGAGAGAGAGAGATGTGTGTATGTATCACACTTTGATGAAATTTAGTAGGTCCCTTCCTAAGTAAGTGAGTAAGTGACTTAGATTAGTTCGCAGCCAGGAAAATTGGCCAGGGAAAAATTTTGGGTTTCCTTTGGGAGCATTTTAGATCCAAAAAGAACAAAACTATGACAACGAAATTGAGTATATTTAATATCAAAATCTAGATCGTCAAGTCAAAGAAAAACAAGTCTTAGGCATTTAAACAAACAAAAGAAACCTTGGATGCCACTAGTGATTACAGAATATCACAAAACCAAATTTTTTGTGTGGGGTAATAAAATCTATTGAATATTACAGACAAAGATTAAGTTTTTCTGGCGCAAATAGTAAATAAGTACCAGAAACAATACTTTGAAAATTTTAGAGTTTGTCTTGTTAAAAAAGTATCGATTGGAACGTCCCAATTGACGACTTTTAAACAATTATTTTGAAACGAACATCGCATAGTGTATCTTATTTTACGAGTCAAACCCTTGCAGTTCATATCAAGGGGACTGTGAAGGAAAATGTAAATCGCTATATTCGGACGTCCGCCATATTAGGTTTAGAATGACATCACATTGTTTATCGTATTTTAATCGTCAAATCCTTTCATTTAATACCCATATCAAAGTGGTAGTGAAGAAAGAGGAATTTCGAACTCTTAGGACGACCGCCATATTGGATTAAGAACAGTATATACACTATGTTGCATTGTCACCGGACTTATGCATGGCTGCCAAATTTCAAAGCTCTACAGCTTAATTAGAACTAGTCTGAATTTGTATTGCAAGTTTGTCGCTGACAGAGTAAGTGGCTAATTAAGGCGTTATAAAATATATTTTTTTTATTTTAAATGCTAATTGCATTTCAATTTTCATTTCAGAAACTTATTTTTGACAATTTAACTATCGATTCGTATCATAAAAGACCGACTTTAACGTCAGCTACTGATGAAGGCAACTTCATTGGCGAAATAGGTCTGGCGCAAAACACTCCGTTACTATTTTTGTGTTTTATAAGGTGATTCTGCTTCATGTAGGTGAGGAAAAAAACCCCTCCATTCGGATCTCCGGGAGAGGGGTGTACAGGGGGCGCCACCACAAGATTTAACATATCCCTCTAGAATATATGTCACCTAAATTCCAACCTAAACTCCGTCCACCATTTCCTCCAGGCTAATAGGCCCCAACTCCTCTTCGTCACCGAAACTCAAATCAGTGCCAAAACAGTCACTAATCACCTTCAGTTCCAGGGCTGTGAGCTCCTTACTTCCTTTAGATTGGATGGAGGCGTGTGCGCATACGTCCGTAGCAATCTACACTGCGCCAGACTCCCCAATTTAGAAGCTGGAAGAAAAGACATACTATGGATAAAACCCTCTCTCAGGACTGCAACTAAATTCATCTGTTGCATTTATCGGTCACCTTCTGACAACAACTTTGTCCAACTCTTTGACTACCTTTCTGAAAAAAAAACGACCATCTGATTTCTGAATATCCTTCCTCCGAGGTCACTATTCTTCGTGACTTCAATGTCCATAATAAGGAATTGCTAGGATCTTCAAAAACCGATCCACAAGAAAGAGCAGCGAAGGCCTTTGCAAATATGGTTCAGCAACTTACTTACTTTTCTCGCATCCCAACACACAGCTCAAATCCTTTGGATCTCCTTCTTACTACAAATCCTGACTGCTATAAGATATCAGTCACCGCCCCCTGGATCGCTCAGACTACGGCATGGTCACTGCTTCCTGTGCAATGCAACCCGAGGTCACACAGTCATCACACCCACGTATCGTTTGGCACTACAACTCCGCGAACTGGGACAAAATTCGAGATTAGGTTTCCATATTTCCATGGGCGTCTGTCTGCTTCTCTCATCCTGATCCCTCTGATATCTCACAAAACGTCACCGAAATGATCCAAGCTGGCATGGAATAATTTATTCCACGTACACAGAAAACCTCTGCAGCCACTCAAAAGCCCTGGTTCTCTAAATCCTATGACAAGGCCAGGCTTGAAAAGGTTAAACCGCACAAAAAGCTTCTACACAATCTCAGTCAAGAAAACCGTCAAGCATTTAACGACGCAAGAAACCGCTATGTCCGCATTCTTTCTAAGGCAAAACACTCGTTTAATAACCACATCGAAAGCAAAGTCCTCTTCAGCTCCAGCGGCAGCAAACCCTTCTGGACTCTTGCTAAATCTATTGGGAATAATTTCTGCAAGAGCACGTTCCCACCTCTTGTCTCAGGGGATGAAATTTTTTCTATCGTGGGCAGGGCTGAACTTTTTGCCTCGTTATTCGCCGGCAATTCGACTCTCAACCCACCTCCAAATGTTCAACCACCAACAGTCCCCAATGTCGCGCATAAAATGACGGATATCACTTTCAAAACTAAAAAGGTACGATAGATGCTCTCTTCTCTTAATACCAGGAAAGCCTCTAGCCTTGACGAGATCCCAGCAGTTGTTCCCAAAAAATGCGCAAAAGAACTTGCTCCTGTCCTGACTCGTCTGTTTCAGACATGTTACAATAGAGGCATATTCCCTAGTAACTGGAAAACTGTTCGAGTACAACCCGTCCCCAAGAAGGGATCCAAAACGCTCTCAGGCCTCCTTCTCTCCTTTCAGTCGTCTCTAAAATTATAGAAAAGTATATAAACACCGAATTACTAAAAATTCTTGAAAAACACAGTCTAATCCACGACAGGCAATATGGATTCCGTCAGCGCAGATCAACCGCCGACCTCCTTTCCTTTGTCACCCATTCTTGGAACAAGTCTATGGACTACACGGTGAATCCCAGATTGTCGCTCTAGACATATCCAAAGCATTCGACTAGGTCTGGCACGCAGCGCTGCCTAATAAACTACCGGCCTATGGCCTACCACTAAAACTCTGTACGTAGACAGCAAATTTTCTCTCCAACCGAAGCATTTCTGTTGTCGTGGATGGCCATTCCTCTAAACCGCGTCCAATTAATACAGGAATTCCTCAGGATTCAGCTTTAGCCCCTACTTTGTTTCTTCTCCACATCAATGACCTCCTCTCTAGAACATCCAACCCAGTTTACAAATACGAGGACGACAGCATCCTCCACCCAAATATACAATATTCTAAGCCTGTCTCTTTAGCCCAATTAGATGAGGATCGCAGACTCATGAAGGGTTCTCTCTCTGTGGATCTCCAAAAAATATTAGACTTGAGAAGTAAAAATCTTGTACAATTCAACCCCACCAAATCACAGTCTTGCCTTCTTACTAATAGGAGATACACCAGCTCTAGACCCATCACAATAAACAACCAAGTTATTCACAGTAATGAGTCCTTTTCACTTGTTGGCATTTCTATGAATCGAAATCTCAATTGGCACCAACATGTCACATCAATTGCAGAAGCGGCTGCTAAGAAATTAGGTTTCCTCTTCCGGGCTCGCAAATACTTTTCGCCAGCTAATTTCTATACCTTATATACTTCACAAATAAGACCAAACCTCGAATACTGCTCTCACATCTGGGGTGCTGCTGCCGCTATCCTGAACTCCATTCAGAAAGGTTGCCATCCTTTGCCCACCGACGTGCCGTTGGTGACCTCTCTGTCTTTTATAGATATTTGCACGGGCACTGCTCAGAGGAGCTTTCTTCCATAGTTCCTCCACGTGCTGCCCCCAACAGGTCTACCAGGGGAACAGAGCGAATGCACCCTTTTACTGTCCAGGTCACCAGATATGGAACATCTTTTGTCCCGAGGACTTCCAAGTTGTGGAATTCCTTGCCGGCAATGTTTTTCCTTCTCCTCCGAACCTCCAAACCTTCAAGTCCTGAATTAACATGTTGCCTCTTTCCTCTTGGTCGACACCCACGGTACGATAAAATTTAGGCTGTAAGCCCTCGTGGTGTGTTGTTGAAATAAAAAAGATAAAAAATATTTACTAGTATTTTCTGAAGTTATGACAATTTCGATATTGTTTATACTTCATCATCAGTAAAGTTAGTGCTGTTGAATGACTTCGGAAGATTGTAGTAAACCACCGATAATATTTATCAATCAAGTTTTATTCTGGAAACAGCGGCACCCAAGTTCAATGAGAGTGTTTTCTTGTATTTGTAAATTTATGTAAAAAAGGGTTACATGTAATAGAAACCGGGTCAAACAGCATCAAATTCAAATTGCTTTAGCGTTATAAACGTGAAAATATATTTCTAATTAAAATTTTAATATGCGTAAGATGATTAGCTATGGATTAATACATATTATATTCTAATATTGTTAATGCACTTTAGAGACTGAAGAATTAACAGTAAAGTATAAACAAACGAAGTTATTTTAATATCCGTTTAATCTAGTTTCCTGTCAAAACAATGGTCTTGAAGTCTTAGCACAGTTTAACAAGGTTACAACACAATATGAAGACTTTCAATGAACAAATTGTTTTTAGATCTATCCTTTCTGGCACATTATAAACTCATATATCAAATTAAGAATCGATACAACTGGAACAGAACTAATTCTAATGAACGTTTGTGGTTTTGTTTGTCGTACTTAATACCTTGTGAAACAAAAAATCAATCAAAGATCAATGAGTCATTTGGCCGATTCTTTGGGTGCTGCTCAAAGTTTCGGAAATGACGTTACTGATTTAGTATTTTTTAACAGCATTAAGAATTTAGACAGTTAATTGACCACTAAATGAATGAACCGTGGTCATGGTAAAACTCGTGAGAGTTGGTTGTCTTCTTGAGATTTTTTGTGTCGTGAAATATTAAAAATGAAATGTCATCAGTTTGGTATACAATTTTGTTGTTTAGTCATAATAATTACTTTTTTTTTGTTAGTTCGTTGCTTGTCTGACTGGAATTATCATCAGGTAAAAACAGTTTTAAACACTGGTAAAATAATAAAAATTAATTTAGCTTAATATCCACTCAAAATGCCATATTCCTTCAAACTATCCACATGTTTTTAATGTTGGCCTACAAAATTTTAGATTGTTTAAACCTTTATACAGTGCAAACTTGTAATTTGGAATAAATTCAGTTAGTCGAATACGTCCTTTCTTTAAAGATACTCGGACATATCGTTTAGTATTTTTAATTGCATTCTTTTTAAAAAATATATACGATATGTGCCAAATTTGAGATATGATTTCATCGACATTTTTTTCTTCAAACGACCACTCTATTTTTTGTTGATTACTTTGAAAGTATTTATATGTTAAATCATACAAAATTCCCAGATTTGCAGGCTAATATCGCACTATAACTTCTATGTATTAAGCGGGCTCCACATTCGCGGCGTGAATTCACGTTCGCGTTCGCGCTCTGCGAGCCCTTTGTCGCGGGACAGACAACTAAAGCGAGCTCCACATTCGCGACATGCGCGTTCGCGTCCGTGTCCGCGATTCCTTTGTCGCGGGACAGAATACCGACACCGGACGGGGAACACCGCGACGCGCGATCGTGAACCGCGAAAATTAGACGAAAACCTCCACACCACAGAACACCCCCTATAGAAGGGAAACGCCAATGCTGACGTTTTAAACAATATTGCAGCGCCTTTGGCGGATGCGATGAATTTTAGTCACACGCGGGAAATTTGATTTCATTTTCATTTAGCAAATCCAAATAAATTCTATTTAATTTTATACCACTGCCAGTAAAGAGGTTAAATTAGTCAAATAATTTTTTAATGATTTTTATAGTGAAAGCAAAAAAAGTTATGTTTTAATAACACGCATATGCCTGTTTTAAGCTTTGCAATCATAGGAAAAATCAATTGGCAATTTGCACCTTCTAACACTTGCAGCTTCAGTTTTTACTATCGATATGATTAATGGAAAATCAAACAAGATAAAATACACTTCTGTTTTATTAGAACAGTATTACTATTACATTTATTTAAAAAACATTTTAATTCTGAAAGTAAGATGAAGTATATATGGCCATACCTTATCGATAGGTCGGTATATTACAGCAGTCTGGTGCTTGTACACTATTACATTTATATGCTCACATGACCACAATGTATGGCAAGGTTGGTTTTGCCGTCTTTTAGGGTATATATAAATGACGTCATATTGTCATTTATTAGAAAAACAATTGTGCACCCTTTAATTTCCTTTATTTAAAATGACACTTGGTAATATTCATCTGACAACAGTGTACACTATCAGGCTTTCTGGTCGCCTTCCGAATCCACCCGATCCATTGTTTACTTCCGACATGTTGTATAAATAGAAATAAAAATTTTTATTTGCACTTTAAAATATATGAATACTTACTCAAAGGAAGATGTAATATAGGAACAGCAGTTCTTTTCAGGCCTCTTCTCATTTCAGGTACTTTATCCTCATCAACGAAATGACGATCACAAATATAAACTCTATGGTAAATGGCTTGTGGATATAAACCAAGCATCTTAGGGTTTTGTACAGCTTTCACCCAGTCATCAAAATGGTCTTCTGATGATTTCAACGAAAAACGATGTCTTTTGCTAAATAATTCGAGGCACCTCGGAACACAATTAACAATAAATCGTTTTCTTGGTTGGTATCATATTTATATCCACAAAGCTTTTGTGAGAAAACGTTATTTACTTATAACCTATAAACTACTAAAACGTTCTAAACTTGCCTGAAAACTAAAACAGTTGTAATTATGTTTCACCAAAACACCTTGATCTATGAAAGCACCTTGCTTTTTTGATAAGAAAATTGAAAATAGAATTGAAATTACATGATTGTTTAGACACAAAGCTTATGATAACAATCATATTTTGATTCACAAAAAAAAACGGACCTCTATAACACAAAACCGACGAACAATGAAAACACTGTAAAGTATCCACTAAAAGTTAATATAGGTAAAACTTAATTAAAAGAAACGTTTAGCAACAAACTTGTATTATAATTATACAATGAAAGAACTAGAAGCGAACAAAAACTTTTTTGCATTCAAAACATTTGAATTTTGAATGTATGATAAAATGACGCACTGAACAGCTTGTTCAGCAGAATTGTAGCACTACTAGCGACATCTACTATATGCGATGTCCGAACTAGAGCCCTAATAAAGTCCAGGTTAGCTCCATTTAGGTGAAACTTCTATAGGGAGTGTTCTGTGCTCCACACTCACATTCGCGGCCTTCGCGTTGCGACTGTGGAGCCAGCTTTACTCCAACATCGTCAATACGCGTGGAAGTATGGCATCGGGGACAATAATTTCAAAAAAATTTTCGCTTAAACCTCGTAACAAGTGTCAAAACATATAGAAAACATGATTTGGAAACGATTTTTTTTTGTCTGTATGTATGTCTTCGTAGCCACGATAACTTTAGAAGAAAATGAGATATCATCTTCAAATTTGGTATACAGTTAGCACTCTATAAACTAACGATTTGGATTTTTTTTGGTAAAATTACGGTGAGGGATTTGGTGATAATTAACATGTTTTCGTTAAAACGCAAATAATATAACATTTTCGGGTTTGTAAGGCTAGATGGATTCTCACCACAATTAGAACCGTAGACCGGTTTCGCTCTAATTAGAGCTCGTCAGTACGGCTTACTAATTGTAGCGAAAATACATCTATAAAGCAATACGGCTATGGTAGCCAGCCTTCCAACACTAAGTGAGTGGTAAGACGCGAAGCAACATGCCGCCACCTAGTTGCGGAACCGAGTAGTATGTTATGACGCCAACTCCAAATAACACAAAGTGTTAAAAAATAGAGACTGTGTACAACCAACTAACAATTTAGTAAATTGTCAGCTCCGGCCCATTTCTACCCTAATATAGGGACAAAGTATGTAAGGCTAGATACATTTTCACCACAATTAGAACCGTAGACCGGTTTCGCTCTAATTAGAGCTCGTCAGTACGGCATACTAATTGTAGCGAAAATACACCTATAAAATAATACGGCTATGGTAGCCAGCCTTCCAACACTAAGTGAGTGGTAAGATACGATGCTACGTACTACGTGGTTCCGCAACTAGGTGGCGGCACGTTGCTTCGTGCCTTACCACTCACTTAGTGTTGGAAGGCTGGCTACCACAGCCGTATTACTTTATAGGTGTATTTTTGCTACAATTAGTATGCCGTACTGACGAGCTCTAATTAGAGCGAAACCGGTCTACGGTTCTAATTGTGGTGAGAATGCATCTAGCCTTACATACATTGTCCCTATATTAGGGTAGAAATGGGCCAGGGCTGACAATTTACTAAATTGTTAATTGGTTGTATACAAATGTCCAAATAAGTCCAAAAGTTGGCTTCTACACCCTAAAACATGTCTATATACAAAATTTCATAAAAATCGAACACGCGCCCCGAAAGTAAACTTTTACCATAGTATCTACTTTTTCAAGTTTTATTTTATATCTGATTTTTTCTTCTTATTGATTTTTTGACCTCCAAACCACTTGTCTCGTTTGCTTGCCTACTCCTGAAATTGTTATGGTTTTCAATTCACTTCCAATGCCCTGTGGTCCTGTCAAATCGCTGTCCCGTGTTGTTTATTCACTTCTCTTGACATTTCTTTTGGCATGTCACATTTATTTTTGTTACGTCATAAGTGCAAAGTGACGTCATAATGGTCATTGAAGAATATATATAAACATGTAATTTTGTTTCTACACACAGTACTATTTTAAATATAATTAATTTTGACAAACAGTAACATTAAAATACCTTGTTATATTCATTACTTAATCATTTCCCAGATATAGAAAAAAATTATAATTTAGCTCATGGACATAGTTTACATACATCTCTGACAATTTGAGTACCTAGCCTAACTGTCATTTTGACGAAATTATAGACGGTTTCTGTTGGTTAATTTGTGAGCAAAAGATTTCCACTACAAAGGTGTATTTCATGACATGACCTGGCAATATATATATATATATATATATATATATATATATATATATATATATATATATATATATATATATATATATATATATATATATATATATATATATATATATGACCAAATAAAGTATGAAACTGACCTCGGATGTGGGTTCTAGAGACTCTATTTAGCGCTCAATTTGAACAAAAATTTAAAAAATCGTTACTGCTGTATTTCTTCAAAAAAATTAAATGAAAATTCGCTAAATTAGTAGAGACGACTTTGCAATATCTTACAGTGTGACAGAAAGATAAGAAAAATTGCTTTTCCAAACTGTTAACAAAGTTTATGTTCTCTACAGGCGGTAAAGCATAACCGCATATAGTACGTATTTATTCTGTCAATATATAAAATATGTTATCAAGAGTCTAACAATGTATCGTGCACGGCCAGTGAGTTGATCAATACATCACTATATTTAGACAAAAGGTGTATAATATATTAACTAGTAATAATTTTATTGTTTTAAATAATGTTTGTCATGTCAATAAATCTCTTACCTTAACAGATCCGCAGTAGGTAAATTTAAATTTATAGTTTATAAAGGTCTGTCAATTTTACGCCTCTTTAGGAACCGAAAATATACTTTATTTTTATATTTATCTACTTAAAAAGTTTTAAGCTACTTTTTTCCCTCTTCTAACGTATTATATGTTGTGTTACATTTATGCTCGTTACTCATGTTCACTCATGAGGCGATACCAACCTATAAATAAATAAAAATATTTAAATTAGGCCACATAGAACACATATCCGGAGTTTAAATTTTTATATATTATATTACCGAAATGCAAAGTCTTAATAAGTAAACATGGAAATGGTTTTGCTTTATTCTCGAAAACGTCGAAAAGTATAAGATAAAATTTGGTCGTCGGGCATTGCCACTGAGACTACTACATACCGTCCTAGTTTTATTTACCCCGTTTTCTTTAATAGTGCGCACTCCCTTTACATTTAGCGAGATAGCGAATTTTGAAGTTTGAAAAAGTTTTTTACTATGCACAAACTAGATCTTACAGAACTTATTGAAAAGTTAGAAGCATATGGGATAGGAGGGCATGCAGGGGCCTTAATCTAGTCATATTTGACTAACAGACGACAGTGTATTAGGGTGGATGATGAGTCAGTGAAGAGAGAATGATAAACTCTGGGGTTCCACAGGGATCAGTTTTGGAACCGATATTATTTACCATCTATATTAACGATTTATTAACGCAAAAGCCACAGGGTAAACTAGTCAGTTATTCTGATGACACATCAATATTTTATAGCGCAAAAATCTGGGATATACTGAAACATAAAGCTGAAACAGATTTTAAGATGATTAAAAAAATGGTTCTCTGACAACCTACTTACCTTAAATCCTGATAAGACGGTATACCTTCCCTTCACATCTTACCAAAAATATATACCGACTTTCAAGTCTCTTACAGTAGGAGAATTAGAGCTACAATCCCAAAATCGTGTACCTTGGTATTATTCTCGACGGTCATCTTAGGTGGAACCACCACATGGAGCATCTCGCTAAACGGTTGCGGTCATTTATTACTAAATTCAAACACTTAAGTGGAATTCTTAATCTGGGCTGTTTGCGAACATTGTATTTTTCATTGATCCAAAATTAACTTATGTATGGAATATTGAGCTGGGGCGGAGTCGATGCTGTGTATTTCGGGAGGCTGAGTGTTATTCGTAAATGGATTCTCAAGGTTTTGTATGGTAAAGATAGATTGTATCCCAGTGATCAACTTTTTGATGAGTTGGTGATTCTAGATTTGCGGCAAGTGTATGCTAGGTCTGTGTTGTTGTGGTTTTTTGGTAACAAACATACTTATCTGAGGGTGGAACACGGATATAACATGAGAGTGCAGAGGTGTGAGGTTGGTGGAATCCATATATTCAGGGTGAGTTTTAATTTTTATATGTATTATACCGGTAATTCAAAAAATAATACGCCGATCTTGATGAAATTTGGTAAGTACCTTTATTTTGTAAGAGCCTTTAATAAGTGTGTTAGCCACGAAAGTCCGACTAGTTTTCCGGGAAAATTTTGTGTTTTCTTTCCAAACGTTTTTGTATCTCCGAAATTAACAAAGCTCTGGCAACCCAATATGGTTTCTATGATAAAAAGTATACCATGTCCTAAAATATAAATAACTAAGTTAAAATGCAGCGCATATACGATATTAAGATCTATATTGTTCCTAAACGTCAAAATGTAGTTTATTTTTGAGGGCATTATAATTGTGACATTCCGTTATTTCATTATGTACTTCGTATATAGTACCTAATATAATTTATAGGTTATTTTATATGTTTATTTACTACATGCTTCTTTGGGAACTTTTTCTGTAGCTGCGAATACGATGTGTTATTTAGAACGTTCCTGTGAAACCTTTAAGAAATGTTTTCTAGCTTTGACTAGCAAATATATAATTGAACATTTGTATCTATATATTCCATATTATTTACATATACTTGGCTACGGTCCTGTTTCGAGGTGATTCAAACATGAACTGTGTAACATAATGCACAGTTGAGTACTTGAATGAAAACTTACTTAATCATAACAATGACTCTGTGAACAATTTAATAGACCAGCTGAACAGCTAAAATATATAAGCACCATGGGTATATGGCTGTCCTGTAGAGTATATCATAGACTTGTATGGCACATTATAGTGATAAACTTTATTGCGTGTGTCGTATTATAAAATTGAAAATGCCTTGTTAGAGACGTTACAGACAAACAGTTGAAAAGGTGAATTTGTTCGCAATTAGCCAAGTTAATTAAATGTACACTTAACTTAATGATTCATTTAACTTTCCCACCCCACTTTTTTCCGTTATTAGTAAATTTTTATTTTAAAAAATACACTAATAGAGACGTATCGATGGTGAGACTTTGCAAAAATTTTTTCAAATGAGCGCGAACTAGAACCCCTAGAACCCATAATATCCGGGATCAGTTTTAATTTTTATATGTATAAATATATATATATATATATATATATATATATATATATATATATATATATATATATATATATATATATATATATATATATATATATATATATATCCAGCTGATAACTCAAAAAATAATTAACCGATTTTGATGAACTCGGCAGGTGCATTTCTTTTATTAATAGCTTGGATGAGTTCGTTAGTCAGGAAAATCGGATAAGGGAAAATACGGGAAAACATGGAGTTATCTTCCGAAAAAAAAATTATCCGAAAATTACAAAGCTATATAAATAAGATTTGGTGGATATGTTGCCTTGAAAAAGACCTTACTACATACCAAAATTCAACTTTTTAAGTTTATATAAAAATGAGTTTTTCGAATTTTGAGTTTTCTTTCGAAAATTACAAAGTTTTTTAAATGACCTTTGGCGAATATGTTGCCTTTGACAAGGTTTTACTACATACCAAAATTCAATATTCTAAGTTTATCGAAAATTGAGTTATCCAAGTTTGAAGCATTTAATACAAATTCACTACCATAACGCACTTGCTGCGTTCAGAACTTTTTTTGAAGTGAGAAAGGCTTTTCAAAAAAGTGCATGTAGGGGTTTTCATAAATTTTCTTGTGATAATATATGTAAATATACACATCAATTTTAATATTGAGGGAGACATCTTTTGACATAAAACTCAACTTTGTCACATCAACCCCTTAAGGGTGGTGATAACAACCATTATATTTTAAAAAGTCGAAGACGCAGCAAGTGCGTTATGGTAGTGAATTTTCATAAAAATGATCCGGCACAAAATATTTTATTATAACTTTTTTCTCTTGTAACATAGAAATCTAAATTTTGGTGTCTAGTTTACTTTTGATATCGTTAACCTGCCTACCAAATTTGGTTATCATAGATTTTTTATTTTTTAAGATAAATTTTTTTTTCAAATGAAAACTCAAAATTTTTCCGGAAAACCTCGTCCGATTTTTCTGATTAACGAACCTATCAAAGACATTTACAAAACGAAGGTACATGCCAAATTTTTTTAAAATCGGCTTATTATTCTTTGAGATAGAAATTTTTTTCGAATGAAAACGCAAAATTTTCCCGGAAAACCTCATATGATTTTCCTGACTAACAAACGTATCAAGGCCATTTACAAAAGGAAGGTACATGCCAAATTTTATTAAAATCCGCTTATTACTTTTTGAGATAAGAATTTTTTTCTAATGAAAACTTAAAATTTTCCCGGAAAACCTCGTCCGATTTTCCTGTATAACGAACTTATCCAAGCTATTTACAAAAGAAACGTACGTGCCAAATTTTATCAAAATCGGCCCATTATTTTTTGAGTTATCGGTGTGATACATATATATATATATATATATATATATATATATATATATATATATATATATATATATATATATATATATATATATATATACATATATATATATATATATATATATATATATATATATATATATATATATATATATATATATATATATATAACATATAAAAATTGAAACTGACCCCGGATATGGGTTCTAGGGGTCCTAGTTCGCGCTCATTTGCAAAAATTCTTTCAAAATTCAAAAGTAGGGATCTCCCCATTAGTGAATTTTTTCTACGAAAATTCACTAATAGGGAACACGGATCGAGTGTTACATCATTTGAAAACTCTGTCTTTTCTGAATTCAGCACCATAATTTTTTGGAAGTTTCGTCAACTCGTTTAAAAATTATTCACAGTTAAAGATGCAAAAACGCATTTCACTCATTCCGATAAGAAATGTGCTGATCTTCAATGTTTTGTTGGTTTGTAAACAAAAAATTGACTACTGAGAATAAAGTTTTAGGACAAATTGCTGCAGACCCAAATTTGAGCACGAGAAAATTGACCACTGTTTCAAACATCAAAAGTAGAACTATTCAGCGAATATTGAAGCATCATAAATTTCACCCGTATAAAATTCATCTTGTACAACAGAATGAGTGAATGAAGATGGTTTTGATCGGCGGCTGGAGTGTTGTGAAGTTATGACTGCACGAATAGCTGATAACGGGAACTTTCTGTCCAATATCTGTTTTTCAGACGAGTGTACGGGAACTTTCTGTCCAATATCTGTTTTTCAGACGAGTGTACGTTTTTATTAAACTCTACAGTGAATCGTCATCATTGTCGTTATTGGGCAGATAATAATCCAAGAAAGTCCACACTCAAACTCCACAGAAATTGAATGTCTGGACCGGCATTTTTGAAGACCGTTTAATCAGATCAAATTTTCTTGATGGAAATTTGAGTGACTAAACGTATTTGGAGTTACTAGAAGATATCATTTACCCATTGCTAATTGACATTGTTGAAAATGATGATCGCTATCAAGAAAATCAATTAATGTTTCAACAAGATGGAGCTCCTCCGCATTTTTCACAACGTGTTAGAGAGTTTTTGAACAGAGAGTTTCCAGAGCAAAGGATTGGGCGTAGAGGTGCTATTGAGTAGCCCCATAGATCACCGGATTTAACTCCTTTAGACTTCTTTCTATGAGAACATTTAAAGAGTAGAATGTACGCAACAGAACCGGAGTCTCTGGAAGAATTACGACGACGCATTGTTGAAGAATGCTGTCTAATAACTCCACAAATGCTCCAGAATGTCAGAGCTCGTTTTGAACAAAATTTGTACTTTTCCATGGAAGCTGGTGGTCAACAATTTGAACACTTCCTTAACTGAATAAACATTTTTGAACGTTTGGTTGTGTTTTATAGTTTTTTTTAACGAAAAATTTACTAATTAGTGCATTTCTTATCACAATGAATGAAATACGTTCTTGCAACTCCAACTGTGAATAATTTTTAAAGTTGATAAAACTTCTAAAAAGATTAGTGTGCTGAACTGATGTAACTCTCGGCCCATGTTCCCTATTTAAAATATAAGGGTTGTTATCACCACCCTTAAGGGGGTGATGTGACAAAGTTTAGTTTCAGCGTTTATTAAAAAAAAATTCTCTGGACGCAAATCGGTCTGTTTCGTTTTCAATGCGCCATCCTGTATAATATGCAATATCGAGAAAAAACTTATGAAGCATATTTCACCAGTTACTTACAGTTTAAATTACATTTTATTGCGAGATAGCTTGAACTTTACTGGATGTCCGATTTGAAAATTCATTTTGGTTGGACCACACTTTTATGAAAAATATTTGTAACTCCCATAATGTATAAAATAGCTAACTATATTTTCTTACAAGTTTGACCGTTGAGTTTCGTTCTGGTTTTTTAACAATATAACACTAAGTATTTTCCATATTTTCTGAGATATTTGTATTTGAATATATAAAGTAAGCACCATTTAATAACGAGTATACACTGATTTTGTTCTTAGCTACTTACAGATTAATGAACAAGAAACAGTAACAAAAAACTCAAAACACATAAATGGAATAACATAATAGTAACAAAAAATGGCCTTTATTTAGTTTAACAAATGTTGTATCTGGCGGCCGTTTTGTTGAATGCAGATCTCGTACCTCTTCCCAATACTTCTCAAAACATTAAGAAGTATTTCCGGATTATCATTAATTTTTGTGATTTCATCAATTATTCTTTCTTTTAGTTCATTTACGTTTTGTAGTCTGTTTGTGTATACTTGATTCTTTAGGTAACCCCAGAGGAAAAAATCTAATCGAGTCAAGTCTGGGCTAGGAGGGGGGCATAAGATGGTGCCATGCGTACCTATCCATTCGGCAAAGTTGTCATTAATATACTCTGTCACTTCTTGTGTATTATGATAGAGGGCTTCATTTTGCTGCCAATTTACACGCTCCAGTTGGTTCAGTGGAAGAATTAGTAAAAAATCATCCACGAGATTTTGAAAAAAATGTTTGTATCTTCTACCTGTCAGGCTTCCGTGATATGTAAAATTATATATATATATATATATATATATATATATATATATATATATATATATATATATATATATATATATATATATATATAAGAATTCAGTATACCGAATTACGTTCCCGTTTGCTTCTTAAACTTTGAAAAAGTCAAGTTTGCGCTTGCCATTACAAAAATGTTGTGGTTCTGTTTAATCACGTTTTGTACTGATGTACCACATTTTATTTGTTTTTGTTTCTTGATAACTCGAAGGACCTGATTATGTTTTGCTAAATTAAAGGCTGATTTCATAACACTTAACGTTTAATAACAAACTGTAAACTTTTACAAAATTACTTATAATATGATATGCTTTAGAGTTCATGAAAACTCTACAAAATGATTATGCTGTCACAAGGGTGTTGCTTGTGTCGAGTCCACAGAAGAACTGCTTTTAATGAATATTAATGTTCCTACCTATCTACCTGAGATAGGGTAGCAGACGTATTGACAATTGTAAACAAGAAATGACCCTTGTTGGGTTATTCCTAACCATCTTTTAGAGGTCTAATCCTCCAGACGAGACGCCTTAACAGGTCCTATGCGGCTATTTACTGTGGATCTATGTTGAGTATCGATAATATGTTTTGCAAATGTATGTTTGTCAGCGTGTTTATTTCTAATTGCTGAAATATGCTCCTTATATCTGGTATAAAAACTTTTAGAAGTGTTGATATCAAATACAAGAATAATTGCAAAAAATGAGCACTATAATGGAAGTTTCTTGCTAAAACAAGCTCAATATTTCGCTCCCTGTTTTTGGGCTTTCGTCTAGGAGCCTAAAAAATTATACTTCTACACTAAATATAGATGTAAAGACTACTTCACTGGTTTGATAAGTGTTTGTTTTCCTCTCCGGTTTCGCAGTAAAATTTGATAATAAAAACATCAACAACACTCGAGGACAGACAGTGCCAAAATATCGACTTTGTTTTAGTAACAAGCTTGCACTTTTTATATGGTTCATTTGCGCTTACTGGACATTTTATAGCTCTGTAGATTTGTTACTAGCACAAACGACCGTTACTGCTAATATATATATATATATATATATATATATATATATATATATATATATATATATATATATATATATATATATATATATACATATATATATATATATATATATATATATATATATATATATATATATATATATATATATATATATATATATATATATATATATTATCCATAAAATAGGAACTTTGAGCACACCAAGAAGTAGTCCAATTCAATTATTCAATTCACTTTGTATTAAAAACTCAATATATTTCGACTTCGCTTGGAGTCATCTTCTGGATACTCAAAATTGTTTAGACGCACACAAAAACATGCTTACAAACAACATAAAGCACCTATGATTTTTGGGAGTGGTTGTGTAACTTTTTAAACAATGGCTTAGAAGGAGCAGAGGATAATGTTACAGAATGTAATATAAGTGATTGTCAAATGTGTGTAATAATTATTGTAAAAGCCATTATAGCTACATTGAAAGACTACAGAGTGAGGGATAATAAGATTCAGAATGGCTTTTTTCAGCCAGTTCCTGGTCCATTTAAAAAGAATTACAGAAAGGTCGTTGATGACATAAAAGTATCTAAAGCAGAATTAGCAAATGATGATGATAGTTTTTTACTGAAATATATACCTTCCATAGAAAATGTAGAACAACAAGGGGCTTTTCAGTGTTCTTGTGCGAAAAACCACGTGAGTAAAAATGTATTGACAACGAAATTGTTGTATGATACCACTAGAGAAAATCCAAATCTATTAGGATTTCATAGTATGTATAATGTAAGTTTGTTAAAACTTGGTGCCAATTTCAGTACTACTAAAGATGACTCCCGGCGGAGTGGAATATATTGAGTTTTTAATACAAAGTGATTTTCTTGAAGTTCAACCACTCAGTTTTTTTATCGTAGTTGCACCTGAAGTGCCAACAGTATTAGCACACTAAAGTGTAACGACTGTTACTTCTCCTTGCTAATGTATTAATATATATATATATATATATATATATATATATATATATATATATATATATATATATATATATATATATATATATATATTTATATATATATATAGATATATATATATATATTATATATATATATATATATATATATATATATATATATATATATATATATATATACATATTGTAAATGCCCGATATGAAACAATGTAGAAAGATCTATAACTACTCTATGGATAATATAAATAGGCGAGCCGAAGCTAGAGGGAATCAGTCAGTAGTGTGTTAGTGCTGCTGTACAATAAGCGATCATAGAAGACGTATAGTGAAATATAGTTCCATGTACATTTAGTAATAGAGTTAAATATTTTAGTTGGTGGTGGTGTTGGAAAATAGTTGGTTGTAAAAAAATTAGTAGTTTGAAAAGCTGCATTCTGTTAGTCAACAAATCCAGACCACCGAAGAACGTAACAATATATTCTATTTCAGATGGTAAACACAAATCTTCAAGATATTGTGTTTCATTTTAAAGTAAAATGTTTTAAATACCTCACTTACATTCATCTTAATTTGTAACACGACTATAAAATCAACAGTAGAATACTCCAGAAAAAATTTCTAGCATTTCTAATTGCTGCTTTGTGAATCTTAATGTTTTGGCGAAACTATCTGAAAAATTTTATGCAAATTCGCTACCATAACTCACTTGTCATATCATGACTTCCTTAACTGTTATTTGGGGCATAAAGATTTGTTGTGCAGTCCTTAGTTTTACGCACTATAACTACAGAAAATCTGTTATTGTCATCTTAATTTAAAATCACCTTATTTAGTATAACCTTTAAAGGTAGAAACCATTTTACGTTTATATTATTTTATGTACAAAGCACACAAAACATCTAAAAACTGTTATTTAGTATATCAGCATGAGACATTATAAAAGAGATTAACTCTGACATTGACAAAGCATATTGCGAGAAACATTAGCTAATCTTCAGTTTTACACCTATTATTGTTATTCAACTGAGAGCAGAGAAATTGTGAAGTAGGTTACGGCAATCAACGGGAGTCTGTAAAACAATCGCTAAAACAGCATGAATAATTGAAAATGAAATATTCTGCAGAATATCGTTCACAATTTCTCTTATTGCGATAGCTTCCGGCGTTTCATTTACAACTCACAACGAAATGCAAGAATTAAGCTTTTTAGATTGCGATGAGCTCGAATCCATTTACTTATGTCAAATGATTTTGAATAAATGTCATCCAAGTTTTCCAGAAGAACAGAAATTATTATAACAGCCAAAGCATTGGCAAGTTGCGCTAGGCGTGTTTTGATTGCCATTAATTTACAATAATTGAAGATTGGAACCTGTGATGAGCACTGATAAGTGCACTTGGAGAACCCAAATCACCACAACATTTTAAAAGACCTGACGATCGTTTCACTAACCAAGTTAGCGTCATTAAAGGATAAAAAATTCTAGCCACTTTAAAAACTAACTTCACCTTATATACCGCATCTTAAGTAAAGAGACCGAACTGAGATGGGCAACTAGTCGCAGGCAAATTCTGCAGTGTATTGTATTTTTATCGCCAGACGAGGTCTTTGAACTGTCCCTACTAACTTATCTAACAGGTGTCCATCTCTAATAATTTTGGGAAGGTTTAACGACAACTAAATTAACATAATTTCCTTTGGCGGAAATATCTGTATTCTTATATTATCTCTAGGACGTGTTGAAACGTGAGAATTTATTTTAGAAAGCAATCGATCAGGTGACTCCTAATCGGCGATGGTGAAACGTTCATACATTTTTTGTTGTAACTATATTTTGCAATATATATATATATATATATATATATATATATATATATATATATATATATATATATATATATATATATATATATATATACTCTCGAACGCGTTTAGCTGTCCTGGTTGTCTAACATTTTTTTAATTTTATTAATTTTCGATTATCTTCATTAACATGATGATTATTATCCCAGATATGTTGGGCGGTGGAAGATCTATCTAGAGTACCGTAACGTATTTGGGCTAAGTGTTCTTTAAATCTAATTCCAATCGATCTTTTTGTTTGTCCGCGAACTTAAGATTACAATCTTTACAACTTATTTTATAAATTTCCGACATTTTGGCCATACTATCATTGTCTTTCGGGTTACCTAGCAAGTTTTCTAAGGTATTTTTTGTCAAAAATGTTAGCTGCAAGTTGACTCTTTTAAAAATGCTATCTAGACCCCTTGTTATTCGAGGTTCAAATGGTAAGAAAACAACGTTTTTTCGGGTTTCTCTCTTCTTAGCGTCGTTGATTCCGTCAACATTTTCTTTGTTTTCTATTTGTTGATTAATTTTTCCACTAGACAGGCAGTGTGTCTGTTATATTCGGCCACGTTCTTAATATAATTTAATTCTTTGGTATATCTACTTTTGTTTAAAGGAAAATTAATTTACCGATTTACTAAAAAATTCAGGCTCGCCATTTTTTGTGCGTACGTATGATGCGAGTCGTTCGGAATGTAGCTTAGAGTGATGGTTTCCTTTCTATAGACATCGAATTCTAAAGTGTCTTTATTCTTGATAACTAGGGCATCTAGATAGGGTAATTTATTATAAATTTCTAATTCGTGGGTAAATTTTCTAGAGTCAAATTTATTGTTTAATTTGGCAATAAAATCTTCTATTCTGCAAATGTTTGTGATAAACACCACACTCCACGAAAATAACCACTTTCATTTTCAAGATCTGTTTCAAATCTGCTCATGAAAAGGTCTGCAATAAATGGCGATAGCTGATTGTAATTCTACGAATTAGAAATTAATAATAAATTACCCTTTCTAGATGTACTAGTACTATTAGATCCGGTATATAAGGTGATGTTAGTTTTTAAAGTAGTTAGAATTTTTCATCCCCTAATGAAGGTGATGTTAGTTTTAAAAGTAGTTAGAATTTTTCATCCCCTAACTTGGTTAGTGAAACGATTGTCAGGTCTTTAAAAATATGTTGTGGTGATTTGGGTTCTCTAAATGTACTTATTTATTTACATTGATAAATTGAACAGGGAATACTCAAGAAACACCAATTCCAGCTATATTATCATACTTAACTGCATCAACATTTATTCCATACCTACCAATTTTAAACGACGAATAGATTTTAGTTGATGTGCTGTAGAACAGGTAGGAGAAAAAGCACATTTTTTGCCGATTTGGCTCTATTTACAGACACGTCCACCTTCCATAACAATGGCTCAGTAAATCGTCACCATTTTTACTACATCGACCCAGAAAATCGGCACCTATTTAGGTCTAGTGGTCGCCAAAATAGATAAAACATAAATGTTAATGGGGAGTTATTGGAGATAAAATTGTAACAAGGTCCTTTTGTTAAAGAATTATTCCTTATTACATTTTTAGTGAATTTTCTTTAAAAATTCACTAATGAGGAGGGCCTTTCGAATTTTGAAAAAATTTCTTCAAATGAGCGCTAATTAGGCTCCCTAGAACACATACCCGGGGTCAGTTATTATTTTTATATGTTTCTGTTTATATATATATATATATATATATATATATATATATATATATATATATATATATATATATATATATATATATATATATATATATATATATATATATATATATATATCGCAATAGTTGGAAACAATATCATTAGTCCTTTCCAATTGACGGCAATTTGAAAATAACTGATTATTTAACACTGCTCCAAAATATTGTCGTGCCAACTTTAACAAGCTTATATCCTGATCAAGCAAACAACGTCAGGTCAGGTCAGGTCAGGCAACACGTGGTCAGGTCAGGTCAGTTCAGCAGGATGGAGCACCAGCACACTTTTTTTTCCTCAGGGCTCGTCCGCGGCCTTGCCGCCCCGATAGCACCGCAACCCTTGGTTGATTGTGCATACCCTTAGTCTTACTCCACCCATTCCAAAATCACTGTGCCTTGAACTAGTCTGCACAGCGATTGGTAGGGTGAAGTTTTATATTGCTCTGTCTCCGGTCTAGAGTGACCGTAGATCAGTTATCTTTTGCGGTCCAGAGCTATACACTCACACAATATGTGCTGGGCTGATTCCTCCCCCTCGCCGCAGAGTCTGCATGCGAGGTCCCCTTCGAACCGCCCCATTTTATGCAGGTGTTTCTTGACGGCCATGTGTCCCGTCAAGAGACCTGTTGTGTTTCTGAGCTGTCCTCTGCTAAGGTTTAGCAGCTCCACAGCTCTCTTTGAACTGGGTCCGTCAATTATTGACTTCCCATGTCTGAGCCCTGGACAGTCCGCCCAGTACACTTTGTGTTGGTTTCTGACCCAGGGCATAATGGCTCCCCTGGCAGTGCTCTTTGACACGCCCAGAGCCGGTTCTGGTCCCATAAATGGTTCTGCTGACCCTCTCTTCGCGAGACTGTCAGCTTCTTCATTGCCTTTAACCCCCGAGTGACCCGACACCCAGATGAGGGTCACCTCATTCTGTCCAGCCAGGTCGCTCGTCTCGTCTCGGCACTCACTCACCAGTCAGAAATTTACCCGTGGGCTACTTAGTGCCTTAAGGGCTGCCTGGCTGTCTGTGGCTATGAGGATCCGCTTGTTGGTGTAGCCCCTCCTCTTGTTCTCCCGCACACAGTGCAGGATGGCGTACATCTCGGCCTGAAACACCGTTGCATGGGCTCCGAGGGAAATACTATGACTTACCCTCGGTCCTTCCGAGTAAACACCTGCCCCCGTCCCACGCTCCCCGCCAGATCCGTCCGTGAACCAGACGAGCGCGTCCCGTGGTATGCCCGGCGTCTCCTCCCGCCATGCCTCGCGATCAGGGATTTCCACTGTAAAGTTGTTTTCCCTGCACATTCGCGGGCTCGCGAAGTCTGACCTCATTTCAAGCATGGGCTCCTTCACGATCTCCTGAATTTTGCAGTGGCCCCTGAAGCCTGGGTTGATCTTCAGTCTACCATTGCAGGCTAGTCTGTATAGTCCCAGCCTGGCCTCTCACATAATGACTAAGTGTAGGGGGGGTAGATCCAGCAACACCTCCATGGCGGCTGTTGGGGTTGAAGACATGGCCCCTGTGATGCCTAGGCAAGCCATCCTTTGGATCTTGCCTAGTTTTTTTTTGGCACTGGATTGTGTCACCTTCGGCCACCAGACCAGTGCCGCATATGTTAACGATGGTCTGACCACCCTTGTGTACAGCCAGTGGGCCATACTAGGTCTTAGTCCCCACGTTTTTCCATATAGCCGCCTAGTGACGGCTAAGGTCATGACTGCCTTACGCAGTATTTTTCCAATATGACTATTCCAGGTTAGCTTAGAGTCCAATACGACCCCAAGATATTTTACCTCCCTGGCCATTGGAACGCTCCTACCATATAGAGTGAGAGTTCTGTGGCTTTCACACTTCCTCCTCCTCGTAAACGGCACGACGGTTGCTTTCTCGGGGCTCACCCCGAGCCCTTGATCAACCGTCCACCCTTCCACCACTTTCAGTGCAGTCTGCATACGCTCCCACACTGCCTGTGTGACCTTTCCTCGGACTATGATGACAATGTCGTCCGCATAGCCCTGTACCTCATACCCCCCTCCCGAGAGCCTCCCCAGCAGGCCGTCCACGACTAGACACCAGAGCAAGGGAGACAGAACCCTCCCCTGCGGACACCCCGCCGCGACCCCCGCCAGCAGAATCCCTCCCGCGAGTGAGGTGAACACCGCCCTGTCCCTGAGCATGGAACCGATCCACCTGCAGCAGGTCTCCTCTATTCCCCGCTCCCTGACAGCTGCCAGTACCGATGCGAACGAGGTGTTGCTAAAGGCCCCCTCTGTGTCTAGGAAGGCCCCCAGCGCCACCTCCTTGTTCTCCAGCGTATTCTCCAGTTTCAGCACCAGTTGGTGCAGTGCTGTTTCTGTTGAGAATCCTGCTCTGTATGCATATTGTCCGCAGTGTAGAGTATATGCTTCCAGTACACCGCCCCTAATGTGCCGGTCGAGCAGTTTTTCCACTGTTTTCAGCAAGAAGGACATGAGACTTATTGGCCTCAGGGACTTTGCCTGGTCTGTTGGACGCCCAGGTTTAGGAATAAATACAACCCTGGCCAGTCTCCATGCCCTCGTAATGTACCCCAGAGCCAGGCTGGCCCTCATAATGAGGGTAAGCACCGGCGCCAGTATATCTATCCCCTGTTGGAGCATGATGGGCATTATTCCATCAAATCCCGGCGATTTGTATGGCTTAAAGCTGTTAATGGCCCATCTGATTTTGCTCCAGGTAACCACCTCTTTAGCGACTGTCCAGTCTACTCTAGATGCCCGCCTATAAGGCGCCTCTATTTCTGAGTGTTCCCAGTCCGGAGGTGATTGGTTTATTATGTTACAGCCGGGGAAGTGCGTCTGGAGTAAAATTTCCATAGTTTCCTCCCCCGAGCTTGTAAAGCCTCCCGTGGGTGTTCTAAGGGAGCCTATGTTAGTCTGAGGGCCCTTAGACAGGATCTTGTGTAGTCGAGCACTCTCGGACGTGTTTTCCACTTCTTCGCAGCACCAGCACACTACCAAATCAATGTCCGGCAGTACCTCGACTTAATATTTCTGGCTGATGAACTCATCCAATCTATTTATAGAAGAAACCTACCTGCCAAATTCAATTCACTCCGTTAATCGCTTGAATGAGTTCGTTAGATCAACCCAATCCATACAAATTTTCTAAACTACTTATTTTGTTACGTTTCGTTATTTGAAGTATTTTATGAAAATATGCTATCACAACGCTCTTGCTGCATCTAGAGTTTGTTATAGATATTCCTTTAATATATTTTTCACGGCAGGACTTGTGGTCGTCTTTTTTTTAATTCATTTGACAGAAGAAACCTAAATACATAGTATACTGATTCTCCTTTTCTTTACTACTTCCCATTTTTAATTTGAATGATCCATTTTGGGCCTTCTCTTTCCTTATAAGTAGGTAATTTATATTATTTTACTCACTTTTAAAAACAGCAATTCTTTTATCTGTGATAGAACTTGTTTACTTGTTTCCAATATTAATGGCGTTTTTTTTTGTGTAAATTTTACATATTTTCTATTGTCTAAAATCTAAAACCTTTGTAATATAAGCAAAAGACAACGTTTCTCCTCTTTATATCTTTTTATGGATCCTTGTAACAAATGATCTACATGACTTTCAAATACACCCAAGAATCGAGATAAGCGAAACACAAAAGATCAAAAACATTATAATGGGTTCAAACAGATTACAAAGTTATATCAGGCGATTATAATAAAGCCTAAAAGCAAATTCGACAGAACAACAGGTTAGTAGCATTCTTTAGATACAAATAAGGGGAACATTAGCATATCAGATGCTAAACAAAGTCAGCTTTTAACTCGTGGCATAACGTTTTCTGTCACGTAAATTTTTATACCCATTAGTAAACTATTTTAATTTATTGATTTGCTATAAATAATCCAATACCTAAATACTAACCTGAAGATGATTCTTTATCTCGGGGAGAGTATTTATTGCTAAATTATACAAGCACATACGTACGGGTGCTTCAGTAATAATTTTAATTGTATTATTCTCAAAGCAATGTAGGTTTATGGAGCCTCTACCGACCGGATTATGATTTATATGTCGTGTATCACCGAAGGCAGCTTTTAAGATATGGCAAATAATATTTTTGTGTGGTAGACAAGACAATGTGTATACAAGTCGTATCTTCGTTCCATAAAAGTTATTATTTCGACCTTATTTTCCGTTTATGTCCTGCCTCAGAGCCATGACGCCTACAGTGGAATGCACCATTACCTAAGATAAAGTCTATATTTTTCTTTATCCCTTTATTAGGAATTGATCGAGATATACTTTACATATAATGCAGCTTATATGCGATAAGGAAATGAGGCTTTAAATAATAAATTCTCAGCGCACCTGTTCCTTATAGCGGCTATAACGAACGATGTGCCGTTTTACAGAGCGGCTTTAAGCGTGGCATATAAGTATGCACTTTATATTATTATGTATTGACACTCAATAAGTAGGTGAGGAAAGGATTGCCTGAATTTTTAAAACATTGGTGACCGATTCTAGTTACAACATTGTAACAGCAACAGATTAAATATTATAAGTAGAATTGCTTTGAATAGAGTGCAATTTATAACCAGAGGAAACGAACGTAAAATTGATGCATATTTCTTTTTTTTTTTACTTTAACGTTGGCCTATTTCCGCGACTATGACCCGTCACCGACGTCAGGGAGCAGCTTCCCCTCACTATCCTGGAAATTTGGCCGAACCTCTGCCTTTCTGTAAGGAGGGTAGGGATCTTTAACCTGCCCAGCATCGCATTGATACGGGACAAACAGCTTTACGCCCTCTCTGAGGGGCGGACGTGCAGACATTCAAGTTGCCCAAATACAATGTCACAACCTCGTTTTATGTTAATTTTACATGCAGTATGTACTGGAAAAGTTGTAAATCGTACCTAGTACCCTTCGATTCAGAGGCACACGTTCTTACCCCTGGACCACCGAGGCCTTTAATAGATATTTCGAAAACAACACATTTAGTTAGTGTTTTAATCCTTAGGGGTTTGATCAGAGAAGAAGAGGAGAAAAAATACATTACAAAGGGAGAGAAAGGGAAATCATTTATGGACGCAGCAAGTGCGTTATGGTAGAGAATTTTCATTAAATGCTTCAAATTTGCATATATCAATTTTCTATAAACCTAGAAAGTTGAGTTTCGGTATATAGTTAGCTATTTACGAGGGCGACATAATAACTTTGTTATTTTTGGAGATACATTTTTTTGAAAAATAAATTATTTTTTTTATGAAAAACTGGTCTAATAGGTCTGGCTAACAAACTCATCCAAGCCATTAATAAAAAAGATTCTTGTCGAGTTTCATCAAAATCGGTTAATAAATTTTTGAATTATCGTGTGGATACCTATATATATATATATATATATATATATATATATATATATATATATATATATATATATATATATATATATATATATATATATATATATATATATATATATATATATATATATATATATATATATATATATATATATATATATATATATATATATATATATATTATGATTTATTAGTGTTAGCTTGAGTGAATTTTTGTATATTTTTTTTATCTGTTTATTTATGTCATTTTTGTGCTTAAGTGTAGCATTTGTAGAGTTTTAGACTCGAGTATTTGTATACTTATGCCCAGTTTCACAAAGCTTGATTAAATATTTAACGGCCGGTTAGTTAATCAAGGATTAAGACGACCAATCACAGACTAGAATTCGGGTTGTTGCCATGACAACCAACTATTTTGAAGCTGTGATTGGTCGTCTGAAGCTCTGATTAACTAACCGGCCGTTAAATATTTAATCGAGCTTTGTGAAACTGTAAAGCATAAATTATGTGTTATATTTATGAAATCAAAATTTTATATTGTTGGGCGTCTTTAAATTTATTTATTTATAATATTAAGCAAACAAATATTTTAGTCTAAAACTCTACAAATAATACACTTAAATACAAAAATTACATAAATAGACACATTAAAAAAATATACAGAAATTTGCCCCAGTTATCACCAACAAATCATAATAATTGGCGCCCAACGTGGGACTCGAACCCACGACCCTGAGATTAAAAATTTTTTGCGAAGTCTCAACTTCGATACCTCTCTATTAGCGAAATTTTATTAATAAAAATTCGCAGAAGGAAAAAATGAGAAAAAAAGTCTGGGCGCAGAAAGTGCATTTTGGTAGTGAATGTTCATTAAAATGTTTTTAATGGCAAATATGTCTTTTTTTAATGAAAGCAGGATTTAAATTTGGTTAACAGTATAACCTTGATAGTAGCAATATATCATATTTTATCAAAATAACTTTATTGTTTGAAAAAGTAAAGAAATTTTCTGAAAATAAACTTGAAATATTCCCGAAAAAACTGGTCCGATTTTGCTGGCCAACGAATCTCTAAAAGCACTTTACACACCAGTCAAAATATAACTATCCACAGAGAGATTTTTATGTAATTTAAACTGCTTTATGATATTATGTAGTTTCATTTACTTCAAGTGTTCCATAAAGAGTAAAAGCTAAGAGTAAAGAAAACCATAAGTATCTAGGTACCCTAGGTATTATACTTATATTACTTTGCGGTATGTATATTTCTTCTTGAAATAATTTTGTTGCATTTTGCTAATACAGTACCTACATTCATTGATTAAGAACCTGAATCTGAAGTACACAACCACTTTCTTATTTGTTTGATTGGATGTTAGAATCATAATATACACTGTAGTATATTATGATTCTAACATCCAATCCAACAGTGGAAGGAATTTGTTAAAGTTATGTTAAAAATAAAACTTGGGTTATTATTTACCTACTAATTGTATTCTAGGTAGTTGTTTTATATTTTCAGATTATAGGGTATTAGCGGAGTCGATTTACAGGTTATGCGCAGAACGTACACGTTTCTCTCATGACTCCTGTTAGTTAACAAATAAGAAATAGTGTTGTCAGATTAAACTAGAGAGATGGAGATGCTTTTAAATACCGTAAAAATAGGAAGCTTAATATTTATACATAATAAAACGTAGCTTTAGATTGCTTTTAAACAAATTGAATTACTTTCATTAAAATTTATATTATTTTACATTTTTCTGATATCTACAGATTTAGATGAGAGAAGGCGTAAATGGCAACCTTGCTGATTGTTTATTGTGACATATTTTCGTAGCCTGTCCGTTTAAAACTTAAGATTTTGTTTCCAGTGTCAGCGGAACTCTGATTTATCTGTTTGGCCTTGTCTAATATTATAGGCATCCATTTATAGGTAACTTCAGGTCATATCGTAGATTATTGATTTTTTATTTAGTTATAGCTCAAGATCTACTACACCAATTGAGTTCAAGTTTGGTACGTAGGACCACTTGTACAATGTCTACGTGCCTGTGAGGTTTTACTTTTGATAGTTAAAAATATATTGCGTGTTATAGCAGTTTTTGCCATTTTTCATAAAAGTTTTTGAGTGTCAAAACAGTCTAACGAACTCGTCCAAGCTATTAACAAAATGAAGGGACTTTCCAAATTTGGTTTCGATTGGTGAAGTATTTTTTGAGTTATCGGTTGGATACATACATATTTGTATGTATATATATGTATATATATATATATATATATATATATATATATATATATATATATAAACCTTTTAACTGACCTTGGATTTGTGTTATAGGGGCCCAATGCCCAATTTCGCGCTCATTTGAAGGAATTTTCCGAAAGGCTCACCATCAATACCTCTTTATTAGTGAATTTTTTTAATGAAAATTCATTAAAAACAGGTAGTTCGGAGTCAATACCGTTTACCTGAGGAGACAGAAAGGTTTATTCAACACGTAGTAGATAATTAGAGATTTAAAATCTTACTTTCATTCTGTGTTTGACAAAGCTGAGAAATTCAGCGAAACTGCAGTAATACATGCAATAAATTGGGGTATATCAATTAGTTCATTTATCTTAGTTTACAATGAATTTACATCAAGTATATAATATCATATTTTTTGTAGTGTTTATACTAACCTAGTGCATTCTTCACTGTTCCTACTTCTTCCTTTTATTCTACTTGGGAGCATTATTTTAAATCTACTTAACCTGATTCCTATAAAACTAGAATAATTATACTCTTACCATATTAGCAATCACAACTTAATAAAATGATATTGCGATAACTAACTATATATAATGGATGCCTTTTGTGTACATTTTCGCCTATTTGCACTTTCTAATTCTGCATTCTCGTTACAAATTACTTCTGGTATTAGCAATTTAACACAATATAATTTAAAGCACAGCTTCTATTATAACTTTCGCAAATTAAAACGTTCATCATTATTACCAACATTCTATATCTTGTGTTTCATCAAACTTAAAATAGAAATGTACCTTCAAACGCCGCACTTACATTTAATCCAGCTGCAACTTGGCTATAATAATGGATACTGGAATTTGCTATTTTGTCCGATATCGCTATTTACAGAAGCGAAGAAAGTAGTTAGATTAAAAAGGTAAACATGAAGAAGCACTGTCTGGATCTCGGAAACTGCCTCGACTGTTGTTCTTGCAGGCCTGATAAATTAACAGGCGTGGCTCTTGATCCATAAACTATATGAATTATCTATTGACAGAGAGTAGGAGAGAGAGAGAGAGAGAGAGAGAGAACCGAGAGCTTAATGCTAGTTGTAAACGGACACAAGAGTCCGACAGTCCAGCACAGCCACCTGCTATTATATCCAGCACATTAAAAAGTCTTCGCGCTCTAGCGACTCCGATGATAATAGACCAAGAGTTCCCTGAGGTGGCCAATAAAGTCCACTTCGAAATACTAAAAACTACAGGCAGAATTATTAGCCGTTTTAGGGCAAGCAGAGGTCAAATCCGAACAGAAGAAAGCAGCTGATTTAATGTGTTGTTAGAATTTCTCTCCGCGGCAAAATGCGCGCAGTTATGACTTATATTACAAATTGTTACCTATAATAATTGCAAACATTAGCGTAGATTTGCCGACTACTTTGGTGGTCGCTGACGCATCTTAGAACTAACCACAAATGACTAAGAAAAATGTCTGCATATTCCTTTTGACCACTAAACAACCAAGGTTGAAAAAAATAATGAGAATCTATATCAAGCGCCAACATCAAGATACTCTCGAGTTTGTAAAAGATTTGAAAAAGTCATTTAAAAAGACCTTAAATACGGGGAAGTATTTATACTATTTCTGGCCCGGCTATGATTTATAAAAATCGGTCGATTTCAGGGTATGACTTCAGGAGTACTAAAATTGATCGAAACAGGTACAAAACAAAATTCTATAACCATATCGAGTGTGTCCATTAATAAGTAGAATTTGGAGAACACAATTCATCACAATACAGTTTTCGCACGTGACGATCGTTTCGGGAACAAAGTTAGCGCCATCGGAGGGATGAAAAATTGTAGATTCATTCGGCTGACCTGCCTGCCTTAACGTATCATTTAGCTAACAAAGTTAACGTCATCAGAGGAATGAATAATTTTATATTAATTCAGCTGTCCTGCCTGACCTGACCTATTGTTCAGCTAACAAAGTTAGCGGCATCAGGGGGATGAATGATTTATTATTAACTTATTATTCATTCATCCATCTGGTGGCGCTAACTTTGTTAGCGAAACGATCGTCAGGTCTAAAAACTGTAGTTTGATAAATTGGGTCTTCAGATTGTATTTATCAGTGCTCATCACAGGTTTCAGTCTTCACTCTATGTGGTACGAAGTTAATTAGCACTGGGTAATTGAGTGTAAGAGACAATATTACATAGCCTTAATTTATCATATTACTATTATTTGTTTGATTTGGGTCAAAATTAAACAGACTATGTAAGTACAAGCTAATATGTTTTATTACTGGTTGATTAAATTCAAAACTTTCCATAAAAACATAGATATATCAAGACTATCATCACTGATTATAGATAAATCATACAAATCAAACTTATTTGAAACAATGAATTAACTAACTATGATCTAGTGATTCGGCCTTTATCTAATATCGCCCTTAGTTAGCTAAAGATACATAAAAATCATCAATGGGACTGAAAATTCTTAAAAACTAAACACAATATAGAAAAAAGTGTGCACATTAATAACGATAAAGTTCCCAAAACGACTTACTGATTGATGTCTAATTGATTCTTCTATTGGATGTGTACTAATTGTTTTCCATTGGATCTACTGTTTGGATTTTATAGGTTGCCTGTAATTGCTAATTATTATCCATTTTATATTAAAACGGTCTTAACAAACCGCGTACTAGTTACTCATATATATTTTTCCCATTTCCACACTGAATATTATCTTATGATTCACTTGTCCGCAGATTATACCGAGCCTTGACTGCCGTCACGCTCAATTCTCAATTCCCACATTTACACTGTCGCCGTATGTTATCGAATGTAGAATCTCTTGCCGCAGTCCATTTACAAATCATCATGACGTACTGCCACCGTTTTCTTGAATATCTACACCTGTGTTACAAAAAATATCTTCTGGCTGCACCTGGGCAAAACAAAGTTCATAGGCCCTGCGTTTTCCCATTGTCCAACTTCTTGTTCGCTGCACTTATTGGAAACAACAAGAAAAAACCATCCCCGCGTTTCACTATTAACGAACACTGTGTGTGTCTTTCTTATAATTGGTAACTGACAAAAGAATTATTATTAACTTAACTACTACACGTGTATTTAATGTCTAAGGATAAATGAAAAATGAGTGTCTTTTATCAAAACGCTATAAATAAAAACAAGGCTATTGTTTTTTTTTAATTCTTAATGGCTGCGGCATCTCAGGCCATTAGCATATTCATTCTCAATACTTCATTGATTTTACCAATTTTCCAGATAAGGTCAACTTCTCGCTGGTCCACCCGGCAATCGAACCTGGGACATCTCGCTTAGCAGGCCGATACCTAGCAACCTGCGCCACGAGGGTGCTCAAGGCTATTGTTCTCTATTATATTGTATTCTAAAGACTTTTGCTTGGCGAACTCAAACGTACTACATATAAAAACGAAATCATTGTTCTGTATTCTTTTAACTCTTATGCTATTCCTTATTTAACCCTAAATATTTTACACTCTCAATTATACAGGGCATTTAAATATTAGGACGCTTAAATTTAATGTACATGGCCCGTTTTTGTCCACAATAAAAAATTTAAAATTTTCTGGTATATTTGCTATCTATAGCAATATATATATATATATATATATATATATATATATATATATATATATATATATATATATATATATATATATATATATATATATATATATATATATATATCTAAACATATAAAACATCAAATTGACCTCAGATATGAGTTTTAGAATGCCTAGTTTGTTGGAGAAAACCTTTTCCTTCAAAATCCATTTTTCCCACATTTTACTTGAACGCTCGTATCACCTTTCATTACTACGCCTATGAAGATGCTTAAAGCTGCTTATAAACCATAAACGTATGGATGTATCTATCCAGTTATATGTTTGATTTAACCGATGTTGTATAAGGTGCGTTCTAATTGATATTATAAAATTATTGTCGGGCGTGGATGCGTGTGGGTCTGTTCAGCATACTGGCACGAATCTAACCTGGGGCATCTTCCACTCTGATAACATTGTTATTATTATGTGATAAGCAGCTGGACGCCACTTTCCAATGAACCTGTTCGAGGATGTAGTGACCGATAGTATATAGTAGATAAAACATGTACCTACATACGACTAACATTATTTATCTGTATAAAGTACTTATGAAAAGTATTTACGAGTGTGCTTCCAGAGCTGCTGCTGCTAGCTCCTCTTTTTCTGTGATTAAAAAACTGGGCAGTTTTGCCTTATGGTTTTGCAACGCTGATTTAAAAAGAATTGAAATCTTTAATAACCCGACTTTTATCTGACAAATTAGATAACATAGATGGAGTGCAGCGAGCGGCTTATGCTGCAACCAAACATCTGGTGGAATTACTTTTATTGCAGAAAACTTGGTCAAATCAAATCAAATCAAACTTCATTCATTAATCAAGCACCAGAAACTTATCTGACTAGTCAACACATAGAAAATTAAATAAAGAAATTACACAAATCAATTTAGAAAGCGCACACAAACAAACACAGTGCATAATTTAAAAAAGTTCTAGACGCAGCAAGTGCGTTATGGTAGTGAATTTTTATTAAATCTTTTAAATTTGAATAACTCAATTTTATGTAAACTTCGACAGTTGAATTTTGGTACGTAGCAAGGTCTTTCTCAATGCAACATATCCACCAAATTTTATTAAAATAACTTTGTAATTTTTGGAGAAAAAAAATTTCAAAAAAAATCAACATTTATATAACTCAATTTCCTATAAACTTAGAAAGTTGAGTTTTACTAAGGTCTTCCCCGAGGCTATATGTGCAGCAAATTTCATGAAAATAAATTGTAATTGTAATTTTTGGAGAAAAAATTCTTTTTCAAAAGAAAACTCAAAATTTTCCCGGAAAACCTTGTTCGATTTTCTTGGCTAACGAACTCATCCAAGCCATTAATAAAAGAAAGGCACTTGCCAAGTTTCATCGAAATAGGTTAGTTCTTTTTTGAGTTAGCGGTTTGATACATATACATACATATATATATATATATATATATATATATATATATATATATATATATATATATATATATATATATATATATATATATAAAAAAAAATTGAAACTGGCCCCGGATATGGGTTCTAGGGGTCCTAGTTCGCGCTCATTTGAAAAAATTTTTGCAAGGTCTCATCATCGATACCTCTCTATTAGTGAATTTTTTTAAATAAAAATTCACTAAAAACCTACGTACTAAGCAATTATCTCGAGGAGTGAAGTGCATCCGCTAGTTAAAATTAAAGAGATTTATACTCGTTGTTAGCGTCTGTGCCCTTCACCAGTGTAGGTGTCTTGTTGTAAAAAACAACTCCAATATAATACGGATTATTTTGACCTACCCCCAAGCGCGAGTAAGGCTGATATTTATTACCATTATTCATGCAAATCGCCACTGATCACAAGCTGGTGTTTCCCCTGCCTAATAAATAACATTATCATTATCATCAATCAGCCCTCTGCGTCCACTGCTGAACATAGGCCTCCCCTAGTTGAGTCCATTCTATTCTGTCTTGAGCGCTACGAATCCAGTTTTTTGTAATTTTTGTAATGTCGTCTGAACAGCGAGTTGGTGGCCTTCCTCTATCTCTTTTATCGGATCTGTGTCTCCATTCAAGCCACATGTCCCGTCCACTTCCATTTGACTTTTGCCACATGTACGACCACATCAGTCACTCCTGTTCTTCTGCGTAATTCTTCATTTGTAATGTGGTCATGTAACGAAAAGCCAAGCATCGACCTCTCCATTTTGCGCTGTGCTACTTTTAGTTTCTTATCAGACGCGTTGGTAAGGGTTAGTGTTTCGGCGCCGCAGGTCATAACCGGTAGAACACATTGGTTAAAAACTTTTATTTTCAAGCATATTGGAAGGTCGCCTCTGAAAACGTCTCCAAGTTCGCCGTAAGCCGCCCAGAGGAGTATAACTCTTCTGTTTATCTCGCATGTTTGGTTGGCTTTGGATATGTTTATCTCGTGGCCTAAATATGTGTATTTAGCTACCCATTCCACCTCAGAGTTTTCAATAATTAGGTTGTTACTAGGGACGAGGTTTGTCATAACTTTTGTTTTTCTGATGTTCATTTTTAGACCTACTGTTGCACAGGCCTCCTGAAGTTCCTGTACTATCACTCTAATATCTTCCAAGTTGTCAGCCAGTAAAACAGTGTCGTCTGCAAACCGTAAGTTTGACAGACTTTGGCCGTCTATTCTTAGACCTTTCTGGTCCCAATCTAGCTTTTTGAACACATATTCCAGGACAGTGATTAACAGTTTTGGAGACATCGTATCTCCCTGGGGTACTCCTCTCCCAATTTTTATAGGATTCGTGTTTTCATGTAGTTTTACCACAAGAGTAGCATATATATATATATATATATATATATATATATATATATATATATATATATATATATATATATATATATATATATATATATATATATATATATATATATATATATATATATATATATTGTAAATTAGTTTGGTGTAGCGATAGTTAATACGGCATGCTTGTAGGGACTGCAACACTGCGCCCAGCTCCACAGTGTCGAAATCCTTATGGAAATCACAAAAGCAAGGACACGAGGTCTGCCATATTCGATGGTTTTTTCAATCACTGTTTTGACTCTCTGGAGATGATCATTGGTTCCAATACCACTTCGAAAAGTATGCTTTGGAGAACCCAGTTCACCACAATACATGTTTTAGACCTGACGATCGTTTCGCTAACAAAGTGATAGTCATGAGAGTCAAACTTTTATTTATATGTTAGTTAACAAGCAATCGCGTGTAACGTCCTCTACGAATGTATACAGACAAACCCCCCACGGTTTAGTCAAAAATCCTTGTAATTAAAATTCCATTACCTCCTTTTGAAAAGACCGCGCGCCCTTCTTAAGTATTACTTGTAAAAAAGAAACACTGATTATGACGCTGACAATAATTCACACAAGGAACTACCCAGACGTGTTCTATTTATAGAAATTTTGTTACTAACATTTCTAACAATATATACTTTAATATGCATCTAATTGTCGCAATTGTCTGACATTTTTTATTAGCTTGAGATTTTCTTTATCTATATGGTGATTATTAAAGAAAATATTAAGCTAACAAAAAAGATCAGAAATATCAGACAGAGTCATGCTTTCTTTGAATTGACCTCCATGATACCTAATGCCTAAAGATTATAATGCTAGAATATTGTGGTGAACTATATTACGGAAATTACACTTTCGCAATCAAATTTAAAATCAAGATGATTAGGAATTTATATGTAAGATACTGTTTATAATCTTGACTTAAAAAACAATGTCCGTACACAGTCTATAGAGAAAGTTATTTTCTACCTTTAATCTTATATATGTTGCCTTAAAAGACCTTATACTGCAACTAATGTTAATCAAACAATCAGAAGTAAATAAAGAGATGTTTGGGATTTATAGAATTGTTAGTTAAATAAATTCTAAAAAAGTGTTACAAGCCGACGTTTATCACCGATGCATGGGCGAGTGGTTTTGCATGGTCAGTTGGTCAGTAATTCATGCATTTCTTCACCGGCCGCGTGCGCGGATGCATTGAAATAGACAAAAGAAGTCCGTCACGTGACACGGGTCGTGACTTATCACCGTTTCTCTCCGGATTTGTTTTCACTTGAACATAGAGATTTTCTGTTTGCTCTCTACTACTACACTTAGGCCTCTAGGCAACCTGAGTTTTGAAAATGTGGGTAGGTATATTGTTTGATATTTGACTGGACGATTCGTTATGTATATATATATATATATATATATATATATATATATATATATATATATATATATATATATATATATATATATATATATATATATATATATATATATACTTAAAAATTTTGGAATAGCCGTCAGTTGCAAAATAAAAACTCTTTATTAATTGTCGAGCTTTCGGAATAGCTTATTCCATTATCAAGGCTACAACACGGAAAGAAAAAAGTTTACAACTTACACAGGAAAAATACAAAGGTGTAAAATACTTAAATATAATGCGAATTTAAGTAAATAACAATATTACCGTCACAAAAACTGAACTAGCCGATTTTCAAGTAAGACAGTGTTTTGTTTACTTCAAGGTTAATTTTTTGGTCATTAGATTTGAATAAGCAAGCTATTTTTAATATAACAACCATTTTTGGGTATTCTTCTTTATATTGTGATGAACTCCGGCTCAGCAGATGGCCCGACGGATAATTTGCCAATCCGTCCTTCGGGCGAGACTTAAACGTTTTAATAAATTAAACTATCCTCGGGCGCCATCTTTATTCCCTATTGAATAGGACGGGGTCAGATCCCCGTGAGGACTTCTGCTAAGGCCCTCGTAGAGCACCACAAAGCTACTGTTTCATAACAGCCTTGTCCCAGGGTAACTCGAGTGGAGATGAAAACTATAGCCAGGGGTCGTAAGTTATTCTGTCCCGTAGAGTTCTCGAGGAGTAAGTGGGTTTTAATCACTTAGTCCCGACTAATGGCTGTTTTCCCTAACACATAAAGTTGGAAGCAGAAATACTCTAAACAGGCAACTATCGACTACAATATGCCTACGCTAGTCGCAATCCGTCACAGGATTCTAGCCCTCACACATTTAGACTAGTACAAGTACCTACAGGCAGTGCAGTGAAACGCAACTAGTTGCATAAAAGCTCTCTAATAACATTCAAGATATTTACAAAATGAAATCGGCAACAATAAAAATCAATCAAATAATTAAAACTAAAAATTCGCTACAAATCATGCCAATATCGAGACACATATCTCAATCCAGATAGTGTTATCTCTGGCAAGACATTCTTTACCAATTGATACCACAAATGTGTACTATTTAAAAATACAGTGATATTCACCTAAAATAATACGCCTAATAATTAATGCTAATTAAGCGGGCGGCTAGCATTCACACAGAAAACAAAGCATAACAAAGCACGGTAAGCGTAAAGCAGGATACCCCAAACCTCAAATGGAGAATGGATCCGCGACGGGAGCAAACAAACGGTTCCCACGCTTTCACGACCCTAACTCGCTAATGAATACCACTAGGTAATTCGTTACCTAATATGGAACACCCTAACTCGCCTACAATGCCCTCCAGCGATTGCACACCATTCTGGATTGATCTCTGCTTCCTCCGAGGACTTTTCCGTCCCTCAAAGCAAACATAGTCGCACCAATACAGCACACGATGTCGGGCACACTAAATACTACCCTACCTCAGCACTGTCCGTTTTTTTTTTGGTTCCCTCAGGGCTCGTCCGCGGCCTTGCCGCCCCGATAGCACCGCAACCTACAGCACTGTCCGTGCTCCCGTTTCCCTTAAATGGGTACGAAACGTGACCAGCTTGGCCCTTACCTAGGCTGGACACTATAACTAATTAACCACCTAGTTTAGCGAGCGCATACCCTCCAGAATAAATACACGATTTCCCAAAGGACGTACGTCCCTTCAAGAGATCGCGGTTCACCCTGTATAGTACGCTTTGATTCGCTAAAACACCCTAATTCCACTACAGTACGGCATAATTATTTACCTTACTTAGATCTCCCTTAGATGGGCAATCGTGACTATTTGGTCACTACTAAATCCAGTACACTCTATCTACACGTGAAATCCTAACTCCGCTGTTAATACTTCACGTAGAACAGCATTAATAGAACACAGTCAGTTTAACCATTTATAAGTTATACTTCTGCAAACTAACCTTGTAAATTAATACCCTTTTCAGAACACAGTCCTCCTATACCGTTATTCCTTATTAACACCAGGCCAATACACGGCTTCCTCGCTACTCTATAGCGACACGGAATAATCTTTCTCCAGGCATCACACCTGACTCAACGCTTTAATAATTTACCACGCGAGATACGGACGGCGGCGACCTGTTACCACGGCGCTGATTCAAAACCCTCTGTCTCGCGATGTGTCTGCTCTCCACGGTTCGCTTGACATGCGCCTAGGACACATCTTATTGCGCGTGTCAGACTGGCGTACAGCGGTCCATTCTACAAGAACTGCGTTTGGGATCTGGCGAATTTTCATACTTTAAAATGAGTCAGATTTATTGTTCAACAAATATCCGTTATTTATACCGCCTAAACGGCTTATTAGCTATTCAAATAACCGCAATAAATCGGACTTCATTACAATATGAAATGTCCATAAAATGCAAAACCTTTACATGATGGCGGTCATTTGAGTTATTATTAGTTTTAATTTATTTAAACGATCTTGAACAAAAGAGGTGGTAGTCCTCGACTTTCGATAACCTAAAAACATAGTATACCGTCGTTAGAAACACCCAAGTAACCAATAAATCAGAATACAGTTTTACTGTCCCAACAAATACTTTGATTATTGCTCAGATAGTCAGGCAGTCTGGGCAGTCTGCGCGACCAGAAATAGGTCAACGCTGGTGCAGGAGTGCGCTGACGCCCTTAGGGGACTGTCCAGGACAAAGGGGGTGCAACTTGTGTGAATTCCGGGACACTGTGGCGTCGCGGAGAATGAAGTGGCGAATGGTCTCGCAAGGCTTGGTTCCCAGCGGTCGTTCTGTGGCCCAGAGCCTGCTATAGGTATAAGTAGGAGGGTGGTCTCCGACTCCCTAAATAGGTGGACTGAGGAGCCATGGAGAGACACTGGAGGTCGGTCGGTGGCTGTAGGCAGGCGAGGGATTTCGTGGAGGGGCCGGACAGAGACAAGACTGTCTGGCTCCTCGGTAGAAGTCATTCTGCGCTTAGCCGCATCGCTAGGTTGCTGGCAGGCCACTGTGCTCTTAGAAGACACCTTACATGGGTAGGTGTCGAGAGGGATCCCATTTGCCAGGAATGCGGCGAGGCTGAAGAAACGTCTTACCACTACCTGTGTGAATGCGAGCTTCTTGGTAGTCTTCGAACAGAATTGTTTGGTTCGAGGACTCTGAGAGGAGCCAGATAAGATCCATCCAATGGAAGACCGTCATGGGCTTTATTTCGAGGGCGAGGAGGTTTGGTGACGGTACTCAGGAAGAGTAGGGCATGGTTGCTGTGTTGCCGGGGTTGGCAAAAAGGGCCCGTTGTGATCAACC
Source organism: Tillus elongatus (assembly GCA_964006375.1). NCBI lineage: Eukaryota > Metazoa > Arthropoda > Insecta > Coleoptera > Cleridae > Tillus > Tillus elongatus. The sequence continues at coordinate 32,610,379 of OZ023265.1, forward strand.
TATCTGGCGTTAGCTAACCCACCAGTGCTACTACTGCTACTACTACTTTTCTCTATCTTGTTTACGAAAAGAAGTTTTAAATTATAAAAGAGCTTATTGTTCAATGTGTCGTAGAATGATCTAACAAAATTGAAATTTTACTTCCACTAGTATTTACACCTATTGACCTAATCGTTATTTATACTTATTTGTTTTTTGCATTCAAACTTATTTGCCTGAGTTGGTAATAAATTGGATTTTGATAGCTAATATTAACGTTTGTCTTTCTATCACCATTTCAAATTAGATAATAAATACAAACTGTATTCTGATTTTGAAAATAAATTATATAAAACTAAATTTTCCTGACAAGCGTCAAAGTGGTTGTGCTCCTGGCTCCAACGAAACATTAGGCAATTATAAGTTATGTGTTTACAATATTAATTTTATTGATTTACTTTAACTATTAGCATCTGCCACTATTCAAATATTGGCTTCCACAGTTAACACGTATATTTGGGTCTTAATTTGTTAATTACCTTCTAAATACGATTCTTATTATACAAGCGTGTAAATATTTATCAAATAAAGCTCAACCAAATACTTCTGCATAAATTAGCGATGTCATAGGACATATCTTCATATTAGTAACCCGACAGCAGCTTAAATTTGATATACAATATGAAATATGTTCCATCTTCAACATAAATATGATGCTTTCATGAGAAAATGTGAGAACTTTCAAAACAGTCAATCGAAAATTTATAATCGATGTAACAGATAATTTGTACGCGAGAAATATGTTAGCAAAGGCGGAAAGATATTTAGAAGAAATTAAAGTATTGTATAAGTATTTAAACATTTAACGAATTTTAAACACTTTAGAGTGTAACCACGTTTAATAATTAGAACTGAATTTTATAAAAGGGAAAGAATATATATATATATATATATATATATATATATATATATATATATATATATATATATATATATATATATATATATAAACTAAAACAGGATTGATAACACGGCATTTATGTACTATACAAGGAGAAAGGTTTAAGGGCAAAGCCGCAAGGAGACAACCGCAAACCGTACTGATGATGGCTAATTAGCCTGAAATGTATATATATATATATATATATATATATATATATATATATATATATATAATGTTTGACTTTTATACACTTTTATTAAATTTTCACAAAGTTGTGTTTATGTTTTTATTTTCTTATTTAATAAAGTTTTTTCGAGTCCTAGTAAAACTTGCTTCATATGTAAGTATCTAAGACCTCTGTATTTTTCCTATTCTGTCTCTGTGGATCTCCAAAAGATATTAGACTGGGGAAGTACAAATCTTGTACAATTCAACCCCACCAAATCTCAGTCTTGCTTTCTATCTCATAAGAGATACACCAGCCCTAGACCCATCACAATGAACAGCCAAGTTATTCAAAGTAATGTATCCTTTTCACTTATTGGCATTTTTGTGGATCGAAATCTCAATTGGCACCAACATGTTACATCAATTGTAAAAGCGGCTGCTAAGAAATTAGGTTTCCTCTTACGGGCTCGCAAATACTTTTCACCAGCTAATCTCTATACCTTTTATACTTTACAAATAAGGCCAAACCTCGAATACTGCTTCCATATCTGGGGTGCCGCTGCCGCTTCTACACTCGCAATACTGGACTCAATTCAGAAGAGAGCTATATATCTCATCGGTGAACCTACCCTTAGCCAAAGGCTGCCACTCCTTGCCCACTGACGTGCCGTTGGTGACCTTTCTCTCTTTTATAGATATCTGCACGGGCACTGCTCAGAGGAGCTTTCTTCCATAGTTCCTCCACCTGCTGCCCCAAACACATCTACCAAGGGAACATAGCGAATACACTCTTTTACTGTCCAGGTCACCAGACATGGAACATCTTGTTATACCCGCTCTTTTGTCCCGAGGACTTCCAAGTTGTGGAATTCCTTGCCGGCATATGTTTTTCCTTCTCCTCCGAACCTCCAAACCTTCAGGTCCAGAATTAACAAGTTTCCTCTTTCCTCCTTGTTGACACCCACGGTACGATAGTATTTAGGCTGGGACGTGTTGTACTCGAACAGTTTGCCACTTACTATAGAATATGCCTTTATTGTCAGATGTCTGAAGCAGACGAGTCACGACAGGAGCAAGTTCTGGTGCGCATTTTTGAGAACAATAGCTGAGATCTCGTCAAGACCAGAGGCTTTCCTGGTATTAAGAGAAGAGTGCATCTTTCGTACCTTTTTAGTTTTGAAAATGATATCCGTCATTTTATGCGCGACATTGTTGGACTGTTGGTGGTTGAACATTTAGAGGTGGGTTGACAGTAGAATTGCCGGCGAACAACGAGGTAAAAAGTTCAACCTTGCCCTGGGCGGTAGAAACAATTTTATCCCCTGAAATAAGAGGTGGGAACGTGCTCTTGCAGAAATTATGCCCAAAGGATTTAGCAAGGGTCGATAAGGGTTTGCTGCCGTTGGAGCTTGAGACGACTTTGTTTTTGATGTGGGTATTAAACTGGTTTTTTGCCTCAGAAAGGATGCGGACATAGCGGTTTCTTGCGTCGTTAAATGCTTGACGGTTTTCTTGACTGTGATTGTGTAGAATCGTTTTGTCAGTTTTGACCTTTTCAAGTGTGGCCTTGTCACAGGATTTAGAGAACCAGGGCTTTTAAGTGGCTGAAGAGGTTTTCTGTGTACGTGAAATAAATAATTTCATGCCAGCTTGGATAATTTCGATTACGTTTTGTGAGATATCAGAGGCGTCAGGATGAGAGAAGCAGACAGACGCCCATGGAAATGAGGAAAAGTAATCCCGCATTTCGACCCAGTTTGCGGAGTTATAGTGCCAAACGATACGTGGGTGTGATGACTGTGTGACCTCGGGTTGCATTGCGCAGGAAGCAATGACCATGCCGTGGTCTGAGCGACCAAGGAGGGCGGTGACTGATGTCTAATAGCATTCAGGTTTTGTAGTAAGAAGGAGATCCAAGGGATTTAAGCTATGTGTTGGGATGCGAGGAAAGTAAGTAGCTTGCTGAACCATATTGGCTAAAGAATTGCTGACTGCAAAGGTCTCCGCTGCTCTCCCTTCTGGATCGGTTTTTGAAGTTTCTAGCCATTCCTTATTATGCACATTGAAGTCACCAAGAATAGTGACTTCGGAGGAAGTCTAAAAGCACACACACGACATTAGCTACCTTGTTTGAAATGAGCAAACTGATTTAATGAATTCCCCTTTCTTGGATATTAATCTTCCTAATTAAATAAATCAAACAAAATAAATATTTTTCAAGAAAGTTGTAATACCAAAATGAATTGATGTATGTCGATATTTTCATTGCATAGATTCTGCTTTGTTACTGTTTTGGTTTAGTTATTTTATTGTTGTAACTGTTACTATAGTTATCACTGTTATAGGTTAGGTATATCTTTAGGCTAAACATTGACATACATCACGTAGACATTTTGAAGACCTCATCCGTCATTTGTGTTTCATTTTGACTTTAAATTCTAAAAAACTTTCTGATCAAAACATCACAACATAGCAACAAATCTTTGTTTGTATTTTTCATGATTTCGTATTAATTAATTTTTTTTCTGTCTGTCAAGAGCAGCGAAACCGGTTACAGAAACGTTGAAGAACATCCTGGACCATATAGAATTCAGAAAGGCCACTTGTTCCAGTTAGCTTACGAGCTGACTACGTCCTTTACTTACACAAACCAAACCCAACAGTGAAGTCAGAAAACTAGTCTCCCAGTCTGTATCTAGTCAAAATATTGTCAACGTGCATGTAATATTCCAAAATTCTAACCTAACCTAACCTGAACTCCGTCCACCATTTCCTCTAGGCTAACAGGCCCCAACTCCTCTTCCTTACCGAAACCAAATCAATGCCAAAACAGCCACTAATCACCTTAATTTCCCGGGTTATGAGCTCCTTACCTCCTTTAGATTGCATGGAGGCGTGTGCGCATACGTCCGTAGCAATCTACCCTGCACCAGACTCCCCAATTTAGAAGCTGGAAGAAAAGACATACTATGGATAAAACTCTCTCTCTCAGGGCTGCAACTAAATTCATCTGTTGCATTTACCGGTCACCTTCTGACAACCTACTTACTTTCCTCGTATCCCAACACACAGATCAAATCCCTTGGATCTCTTTCTTACTACAAAACCTGAATGCTATAAGATATCAGTCACCGCGCCTCTTGGTCACTCAGACCACGGCATGGTCAATGCTTCCTGCGCAATGCAACCCGATGTCACACAGTTGTCACACCCACGTATCGTTTGGCACTACAACTCCGCAAACTGGGACGACATGCAGGATTACTTTTCCTCATTTCCATGGGCGTCTGTCTGCTTCTCTCATCCTGACCTCTCTGATATCTCACAAAACGTCACCGAAATTATCCAAGCTGGCATGGAATTATTTATTCCACGTACACAGAAAACCTCTTCAGCCACTCAAAAGCACTGGTTCTCAAAATCCTGTGACAAGGCCAGACTTGAAAATGTCAAAGCTCACAAAATGCTTATACACAATCCCAGTCAAGAAAATCGTCAATCATTTAACGACGCAAGAAACCGCTATGTCCGCATTCTTTCTGAGGCAAAAAACTAATTCAAAAACAAAGTCCTCTTAAGCTCCAACGGCGGCAAACCCGACCAAATCTCAGTCTTGCTTTCTTTCTCATAAAAGATACACTAGCCCTAGACCCATCACAATGAACAACCAAGTTATTAAGTTATTCAAAGTAATGAGTCCTTTTCTCTTGTTGGTATTTCTGTGGATCGAAATCTTAATTGGCAACAACATGTCACGTCAATTGCAGAAGCAGCTGCTAAGAAATTAGGTTTCCTCTTTCGGGCTCGCAAATACTTTTCACCAGCTAATCTATATACCTTATATACTTCACAAATAAGGTTAAACTTAGAATACTGCTCCCACATCTGGGGTGCAGCTTCTACACTCGCTATTCTGGACTCCATTCAAAAGAGAGCTACACGTCTCATCGGTGACCCTACCCTCACTCAAAGGCTACCATCCCTTGCCCACCGACGTGCCGTTGGTGACCTCTCTCTCTTTTATATATATCTACACGGGCATTGCTCAGAGGAGCTTTCCTCCATAGTTCCCCCACCTGCTGCCCCCAACAGATCTATCAGGGGAACAGAGCGAATGCACCCAATTACTGTCTGCTCTTTTGTCCCGAGGACTTTCAAGTTGTGGAACTCCTTGCCGGCACATGTTTTTCCATCTCCTCCGAACCTGAAAACCTTCAAGTTAAGAATTTACAAATTGCCTCTTTCCTCCTTGTCAACACCCACGGTACGATAGTATTTAGGCTGTAAGCCCTCGTGGTGTGTTGTTGAAATTTTAAAAAAATTCATCTATCAGCAGTCTGTTTATGTCACTGTCAGGGTGGTAAATTCCTCAACAATTTTATCACAACAGTTTTAAGGTTGCGATTGCGTTAAAATAATACTTATTTCACTGTGAATAGAAATACATACTTTACAAAAGGTATTTGTTTATCAATGTAAAATAAATATATAGTTTAATCCAGGAAATAAAGTCTTCTGCACTATCATTTGTTGTGACTGTTAGACATGCTGTATAAACAAATTAATTTATTCTATAGAAGAAAATTTACATTGAATAAGTTATTCAACCTAACAAGATTGAATGCCGCGAATTCCCATCTACTGTATTATTACACTGCTGATTTTTTCTTAAGTTATACGTAAGCAAGTTTAGAATTAATCTGAGACACTTTTTTTTACGGTTGTCAACGGATAATGCTGTTCACGCCAAGCCTACTAGCATGTAGTATTCAAATGTTATTACAAGGAAGCTGTGAGAGAATGTCTAAGTTTAGATTTACTGATTGTAAAAAGTTTAGCGTGAAAAATTATATGTCATGACTTGACAAAAGTATGTAATATTGAATATTTTTAGTTCCATAACTACATATTATCATATATTCACGGGTCCTTCTGCTGACGCTGTTCAAAGTAGGGAGGGGAATATTTGAAAAATTATTTAGAATTTGAAAGCTTCCAGGGTAACCACTGCCATGACACGTAAAACAGGTTGCATCTGACAAATGTTAGCACTAAATTCAGTTTAGTACAAAAACATTTAAAATATCAATTAATAAAGGTGTGCAAACAAGCCACTCTGTATTAAGTATTTTCCATTTTGTAAATCATAGCATATTTGTAGTGAAAATTTTGGTGTTAAATTGGTGCTGATTTACAAAATCCCCTTTTTAGTACTCGCCTATTTACAAGACCAGTAAGAAAATGAATATATATATATATATATATATATATATATATATATATATATATATATATATATATATATATATATATATATATATATATATATATATAGTGAGGACCTAAAGTCCGTCCGTCCCCCTCTAATTGCTGAACCGTCCATTATATTGTGATAAAATTTGGAATGATAATATATGAGCAAGATCTGCATTTTTTGACATATAAATGACAGCTTTAGATGTCAAGGTGACAGCTGCGCACGCTTTTGGAATATTTTTTCAAATATAAATGGGGGTCGAGTGATATCTCATTTTGAAGGTTTTTTAAGCTCAGAACATTCTCCAGTTTTAAAAACATTTGGTTCAGTATTTTCTAAATAAGAATTAATAATATCGGTTTCTGCGTTATGACTACCCTTGTTTATAACACACTTCTAAAAAAGATTACTACTATTCATCAGTAGCAAATTATGCACACATTTGCATGTTGTTTGGAGAACCACAAGGGCTATTTAGTTCATCTGTGGTTTCTCCATTTTCTACACTTCTCTACATATTACATGTCATTATTGATTGTCCCTGTCAAACTGTTTTTTAATATCTCGATTTAGTGTTGACAGACAGTATTAGTTCGAAATTTTTTTAAATGGCTCGTTCTTTACAAGATAAATTTGAAGCGGTTATTATTTTTGGCGAACCTAAGCGAAATTACCATGATGATGTTCGTAAGTTCAATGTGCGCTATCCGGAACGCCAAATATGCAGAAAATTTTTACGAAAACTAATTTCAAAATTTCAAGAAATGGGTACGGTGAAAGACACTCCAAGATCTGGGAGGCCTAAAATTGTGGAAGATGTAATAGTCCAGGTCTTAGCTGAAATGATTGTGAATCCCCAACAGCCAACGAAGCACGTTGCTGAGGCATGTAATATTTCGCGTACTTCTGTTAAAAGAATTTTGAAAAGCCATACGTTTCACCCATATAAAATGAAAATTATACACGAAATAACAGAAGACGATCCTGATAGACGACTCGAATTTTGCAAAATTATGTCAGGAAGAATCGTAGTTAATCAAAACTACTTGCGGAATATATCTTTCAGTGACGAGAGTACTTTTTTTACATGGGAAAGTTAATACCCAAAACTGTAGGTACTGGAGTGACGAAAACCCCCATGTTTTCCAAGAGGGACACACACAGTTCCCCCAGAAAATAAATGTTTGGGCGGGTATTTTGGGTAATCACATCATAGGTCCCATTTTTGAGGAAGAAAATCTTAATGGCCCCAGATATCTGGATATGTTGCAAAATACAATTACTCCACTTATTGATGATGTTGATGCCCAAAACCCACATGAATTTCAAGAGGTTATATTTCAACAAGACGGAGCCCCACCTCACTATTTTAGACAAGTCAGAAATTACCTGGATGAGAGTTATGAAAATAGGTGGATCGGTCGTCGAGGTCCTACGGAATGGCCAGCTCGATCCCCAGACCTCACGCCTCTAGATTTTTTTTGGGAATACGTTAAATCTGAGGCTTATAAAATGGCTCCCGGCTCATTAGATGAACTTAGACAACGAATTACAGATGTTTGTTCAAGAATAACGCCACAGACGCTTCATAATGTCAGAGAAGAATTTACCCGTAGAATATTTATTTGTCAGGAGGTCCATGGTGGTCATTTTCAACATCTGTTGAAGTAACCACATCAACAGTTTGTGCCTTTAGATTTTATTTGAGTTGTTTTTCAATTTTCCCTATTAGGGTTAATTAGTTGTTATTTGTTTACTGTTAATTTGTGTTTTATTTTGAAACATAAATAATTTACAATAATCTATGTGTACTTTCCTGGGGAAACAGGAACAATCAATAATGACATCTAATAGGTAAAAAAATTGTGCTATACACAAGGGTAGTCATAACGTAGAAACTGATATTATTGATTCTTATTTGAAAAATACCGAACCAAATGTTTTAAAAACTGGAGAATGTTCAGAGCATAAAAATACCTTCAAAATGAGGTATCACTCGACCCCCGTTTCCATTTAAAAAAATATTCCGAAAGCGAACGCAGCTGTCACCTTGACATCTAAAGCTGTCATTGAAATGTCAAAAAATGCAGACCTTGCTCTTATATTATCGTTCCAAATTTCATCAGAATATACCGGACAGTTCATAAATTAGAGGGGGGGGGCGGACTTTAGGTCCTCACTGTATATATATATACATATATATATATATATATATATATATATATATATATATATATATATATATATATATATATATATATATATATATATATATATATATATATATATATATATATATATATATATGGTCTAAAAATTAGAGGAAACAAACCACTCTGTATTACGTGTTTGCCATTTTGTAAATGATAGCACATTTATAGTGAAAATTGGTGCCGATTTCCAAAATCCCCCAATTTAATACTCGTTTATTTATAAACCATTAGATTTTCTTTCTCTTTTGGTAGTTATATTTGCAGGCGGTTTCATTCTCTTTCTAAGCCAATTTCCTGATTCAATTTCAAAAATATAATAATTTTACCCAAAATTATACTTCCAGGTTTCAACGTTTTTATGGCATCCAGTTTCAAAATAAATCAATACAATATTTGTAGGTTCAACTGGATGGCTTTGAGGTCCATCTAATAAATTTTAATGAGTTTTCTCAAAGCAGTTTTTAAAATAAACTCAGAAATATATATATATATATATATATATATATATATATATATATATATATATATATATATATATATAGTGCTGGTTGATAATTAGTTGATTTAATCAACTATTAAGCCTTAGATCTAAATGTTTTAATTACACTTCGTATAACATACCAAAACGGAATTAAAGCTGAGGTCAGCCATTAAATTAAATCTTACATAAAATCAAACACAACCCATTTATGCCCCGAGATAGTATCACTAGAGTTTTTATGTCTTTGTTTTATTTAAATTAATGAGTCTAATAATAAACTAACTAGTTCACATAATGAGCATATAAGCCGTCCGAATACATAGTAATCAGTGGGTGTGTCTCACACTATGTTCCTAATTAATTATTCTCAAAACTATGTGTAGGATTTATGGAATCTAGAAGAAAACAGTGGCGGATTGGCCCTCAAAAAACGATTTTTGCCGAAACATTTTCGGTTTATGACTTGCAGTTATGTCATATTTCTATACACTCTAAAATAATAAGATCAGCGACAAAATATCCAAAATATCAGCAAAAAACACATGGATCGACATTTAGTTTTTCTTTAGTTTTCCACGTTTGCAGAAAAATTTAATATTGTTACCTAAATGTATAATATTGTGATTTTGCTTCGTGCATGTTGTACCGGGTGTTCTACGCCAGTAAGTAGATTTAAGTATGAAGATTTACAACTTGGCTAGAGAATTCCTAGTATAACAATAAGCAACTGTTGGAGGAGGGTGGTCTGGGTGTTAGTGTGACACTTTTTGTCCCTTAGGACTCGTCGGCGTCTTTCCCGCCCCGATAGCACCGCAGCCTTTGGCTTATTGTGCATGCCCTTCGTCTTTTATACTCCACCCATTCCACAATCACTCTGCCTTGAACTAATCTGTACATCTGTAGGGTAAAGTTTTATGTTGCTCTGTCTCCGGTCTAGGCTGTCCGTAGATCAGTTTTCTTTTGCGGTCCAGAGCTTTATACTCGCACAATATGTGCTGGGCTGATTCCTCCCCCTCGCCGCAGAGTCTGCATGCCAGGTCCTCCTCGAACCGCCCCAGTTTATGTAGGTGTTTCTTGACGGCCATGTGTCCCGTCAAGAGTCCTATGATGTTCCTGATCTGCCATCTGCTAAGATTTAGCAACTCCACAGCTCTCTTTGAACTGGGTTCCACAATTACTGACTTCTCAAGTCTGAGCCCTAGACAGTCTGCCCAGTACACCTTATGTTCGTTTCTGACCCAGGACTTAATGAATCCCCTGGCAGTGCTCTTCGTCACGCCCAGGACCGCTTCTGGTTCCATCAATGGTTCTGCTGACGGTCTCTTCGCGGGACTATCAGCTTATTCATTGCCTTTGACCCCCGAGTGACCCGGCATCCAGATGAGGGTGACCTCTTTCTGCCCAGCCAGGTTGCTCGTCTCGTCTCGTCTCGACATTCACTTACCAGCCTGGATTTAACCCGTTGGCTGCTTAGGGTCTTAAGGGGCGCCTGTCTGTCTGTGGCTATGAGAATCCACTTGTTGGTGTAACCCCTCCTTTTGTTCTCTCGCACGTCGTGCAAGATAGCGTACATGTCGGCCTAAAAGACCGTTGCATGAGCTCCGAGTGAAAAACTGTGACTTATCCTTGGTCCTTCCGAATAAACGCCTGCCCCCGTGTCACGCTCCCCGCTGGATCCGTGCGTGAGCCAGACGAGCGCGTCCCGTAGTAGGCCCGGCGTCTCCCCCCGTCGTGCCTTGCGGTCGGGGATTTCCACTGTAAAAAAAATTTCCCTGCAGATTCAGGGGCTCACGAATTGTGACCTCTTTTGAAGCATGGGCTCCTTCAGGATCGTCTGAATTTTGCAGTGGCCCCTTCAACCTGGGTTGATTTTAGTCTTTCATTGCAGGCTAGTCTGTATGGTCCTAGCTCGGCCTCCCCCATGATGACTAAATGCAGGGGGGGGGGCAGATACAGCAACACCTCCATGGCGGCTCTTGGGGTTGAAGCCATAACCCCTGTGATGCCTATGCAAGCCATCCTTTGGATCTTGCCTAGTTTTGTGCCACTGGATTGTGTCACCTTAGGCCACCAGACCAGTGCCGCGTGTGCTAACGATGGTCTGACCACCCTTGTTTAGAGCCAGTGGCCTATACTAGGTCTTAGTCCCCACGTTTTTCCTTATAGCCGCCTAGTGACGGCTAGGGTCATAACTGCCTTACGCAGTATTTTTTCAACGTGACCATTCCAGATTAGAGTTCAATACGACCCCAAGATATCTTACCTCCCTGGTCCTTGAGATGTTTCTCCCGTATAGAGTGAGAGTTACGTGGCTCTCCCACTTCTACCTCCTCGTAAACGGTATGACGATGGCTTTCTCGGGGCTCACCCCGAGCCCTTGACCAACCGTCCACCTTTCCACCACTTTCAGTGGTGTCTGCATGCGCCTCCACACTGATTGTGCAACCTTTCATCGGACTATGATGACAATGTCATCCGCATAGCCATGTACCTCATAACCCCCTCCCTAGCAGGCCGTCCACGACTAGCCACTAGAGCGGGGGAGAGATAACGCTCCCCTGCGAACACCACGCCGCGATCCCCGCCAGCAGAGTCCCTCCCGCGAGTGAGGCGAACACCGCGCTGTCCCTGAGCATGGAACCGATCCACCTGCAGCAGGTCTCCTCTATTCCCCTAGGAATGACCCCAGCGCCACCTCCCTGTTCCCAGCGTATTCTCCAGTTTCAGCACCAGTTGGTGCAGTTCTGTTTTTGTTGAGACTCCTGCTCTGTATGCATATTTTCCGCAGTATAGGGGATATGCTTTCAGTACACAGCCCCTAATGTGTCGGTCGAGCATTTTTTCCATTGTTTTTTGTAAGAGGGACATAAGAATTATTGGCTTTGCCTGGTCTGTTGGACGTCCAGGTTTAGGAACAAATACAACCCTGGCCAGTCTTCATGCCCTCGGAATATACTCCAGAGCCAGGCTGGCCCTCATAATGAGGGTAAGCGCCGGCGCCAGTATGTCTATACCCTGTTGGGGCATGATGGGCATTATTCCATCGAAGCCCAGGGATTTGAATGGTTTAAACCTGTTAATGGCCCATCTAATTTTGCTCCAGGTAGCCACCTCTTTAGGGACTGCCCAGTCTACTCTACATGCTGGCCTGTACGGCGTGTAGTGTGGTACCTACTTTATAATGATTAACTTAGCGGCATAAAAACCATACCAATGAGTAGGTAACGCGACAGCTGGGCCACACAGACCGGCACAGTTAACTACACATTTGAGTTACTGTGGTTCCCAATTAACTAACCAAGTTAACCAATCAACCTGGAATTTTTTTACGAAATAAGTTTGATAAAAGTTTCTGGAAAGAGGGAACAAATTTTTAAAGCTAGTTTTAAGCATAATATTATTTGCTGTGAAATGTCTCAAAGTTGTTCTGTAGTTAAATACTCAATGAAAAGACTTTTTTTTCCAGACAATAAAACTTTATTAGTTCTCTACGCGTTTCGGCCAATTAAGTTGCCGTCTTCAGTGGTAAATCTATCATCTATAACCTTTAAAAAGCGACAATGTTAATTTTTCTTTAAAGTCAACAAACACGATCAGCAACATGTTCATTCCCAACAACGATAATATTCCGGACCTAAAGAAGTCAGGTGTCTACCATTTATGATGCGGTGTCCCGGTTGTAAGGCTGTGTATATCGGAAGAACGCGCAGATCATCAAGTGCCAGAGTGCCAGAACACCTCAGCAGTAGAAATAAAATGGGTAATGATACGTCAGTCTTTAGCTGTAATTTAAAAGAGAGAGGTCACTGTTTCAGCAAAGAGACTGATGCCAAAATTTTATATTTTTTGGGCTCGTCCTACAAGAGATTGAGATTTACAAGCATGTCAAATGCTCCACTGGTGAGATTTTGAACTTATCCCACCCAGACATAATAAACTTTCCTTCATTGTACAACTATCTAGTGAACTAGTGTTCCTGAACCCTATGAAGTTTTTGTTGCCAAAGTTTTTATGGATATGAAGATGGCTGTTCTGTGGATCCCCTTCCTTTACAACTTGTCTGTCTTTGACATATCTGTCATGTCGTTTTAGTTCGCTGTTTTGCCGTTACGGCAATGTTTCCCGTTTTCGCGTTTTCATAAGATCTGCTGTAAATGGCCGACTTTTCTTTCTGGTTCGTGATTAAATGGCCGTATTATATTGATTACGTTGGATGATCCATTTCTAGTACATTCGGATGCGATGTTGTTAGACCTCTAGTACAATAGATGAAATTTCAGTTTGGATAACCTTTCATATTGTTTTAACTTCAATCCTCGAGAACTGAAAAAGTAAGTTATCAAAATAATTCCAAATTTTAGATATTGAACTTTTCACTAGGATTAGCAAAATGTTTAAGGCATGGTTATAATCTTTGAATGTTATATTATAGCGCGTTCATTATTTTTGAAATGGTAAGATTTTGGGTAGATTTGGCCTAACGTATATAATAGGCTAACGTTAATGTCTTGGTAAGCTTAGGCAATTGTAAAACGGATTATATAATCTAAATCGTCGCTTGATAAGTAAAAAATGACTCTTTGTTTGCAAAATCTGCTTTTCTACCCGCCATAAACCCACTGGAGAGCTTTTCCGGTTTTTATAAAATTTGGTGATCACCATGTAATCGAAGGGCAGTGTCACAGTGATGATACTTTGTCTCCAACTGCTCTCTTCATTTTATTGTAACTTCCACACTTCACCAGTTGTGCCAGGCTCTCCAGGAAATTTCTTTACTCCTTGGTTTTTCCTTGGTCTACCCCTTTATTATTTACATAGAATAGGGGTGTTGAACTCTCCGAAATGCAGCTGCAATGACCAGGATGTCGCTGATCTGGACCACATACTATTTATGTGTCCAATTAATACAGAAGCGAGATTTAAATTACTAACTACTTTAGCTAATTATCCAAAAAAGTATGCCCTACAATCTCATCAAATTATTGACAGATAACTCCAAATCAATATCAGTAGCAGTGGTTAGGTTTTTAAAAGATGCTAAGATAGACCTATAGGTAATTATTAAAAAAATAACTTAGAAACTTTAAAATTGCACAAATCACTGTAGTTATAAAAAAAATTGTAAATAGCTGATAAGTAACCTACTGTTTCCTTCCATATTGTTCAATAACCTCTCTAAACCGTGGTCCAGTCTCGTCTGTGTTAAGTCGTCCTGAAGGGCCCCTGGACGCACTGTATCCCTGTTTGTCCTAATGAAAAATTGAAAAAAAAAGAAAAAAAAAGTGTGAAGGTGTATATAAAAAAATACAAATATGTGCACAAAAATAAAAATATAAACACAAAAACACACAAACAAAAAAAAAGCAAACAAAAACAAAGAAAATTAAAAAAAACATGTTTATTTATGTCTAATTAAATCTTTTCTGTGTAAATACTCTTAGATACAAACAAACTGTATGTAAAAAGATATAAATATGTAATGAATGGGTTCTATTGTTATGCGTGGCGATCTATTATTATGCAACAAATTTAAAAAAAAAGAAACAAAAGTATTGTAATGGGGGGCGAGGCAAGTATTGTGACTGTTTAAGGACCTTTTAGTAACAAAAATCTGTGGCTAATGAAAGGAAACTTTCGAGGCTAACTTACGACCACCACCACCACCCTTTATTATTTTCCGGGTATGTGTCCTTCAAGTAATCTTTTCAGAAACTTATTATGTCTCAGAATACAACCAATGCATTTTGCAAGCATCTTTCTTCTCTCCCCTCTCCTAACACAATTATATTCGTCTTTCTATCCGTGTACCGTGTCTTTGGAGGCCATTTTGATTTTTTGTTTTATTTCACAAATTGTGCTTAACTATGTGGCCTCCTGTTGGGCTTGTTCTCAGTCAGTTGACTTCACAGCTTGTCATTTCGCAGTAGATTTTATACTTTGTCATTGTTTACTGTGTATTAGTTTACTCGAATGCTTTTGATCAACTTTTAATTGCATGCCGAGCTTTGCTGTAGCTCTTAGTTTATTTTACTGTAGCTTTTTAGCTTTTGCTGTAGCCTTTCAGCTTGTTTTACTGTTTAACTTTAGATGTTAGCTTTGACGTTTTCGGTATTTATTCTTTTGATACCACTGTGCTCAATTCAGTGCAATTGCCTACCAGAAACCAACGTTTTCTGACAGACCCTTTTATTATGATTTTAGATTTATGCCTGAAGATAGCTACTTAGTTGGCCGAAACACGTAGGGGACTAATAAAAGAAATTATTGTCTACAAAAGAAGCCTTTTCATTGAGTATTTATTTCAGACCTTTTGACGTTTAGAAGTGAAAAGTTGTTCTGTAGGTTGCAATTTTGATACCTAATCGCATTCCATGCACTAGACAGAAGCCGGACCTGTGTAAGTTCCTGCCACTGCTGTATAATAAGCAACATGTGTTCTAGTAAACCTCCGTAAGGAAATTATACATTTTTTGCAAGGTCTTTCTCGTCGTCCAAATGCACATGTTAATTTACTCGTTTAAAATAAGGAAGGTGAAATTTTTTTCTAATCAGTGACTTGTCAAATTTCTAACGAATTTCACCATAATGATACGCATACACTTGAGTTTGTATCAAGTTTAAATTGCATGCAGTTAATTAATTAAGAACTATAAAATGTTTGCTTTGTGCTTTGTCAGTGTACATTGCCTCGTGCAAAAGAAAGTTTTAATGAAACCATCAGGTAACAGCAATTAAATCACTGTAATTATTCATTCTTATTTTTTTATTCACAAGTTACGCAACGATGAATGCAACACTGATATTAGAAGATTTTTTTCATTATCCATGTACAATATTTTAAAGATAATTTTGATATTGATTTGCTTGTGTTACCAAAAAAATTCTGGACGCAGTAAGTGCGTTATGGGAGTGAATTTTCATTAAAATGTTTCTAATAGCAAACATGTATTTTTAATGAAAGGAGACAACAAATTTGGTTACCAGTATGGTAGGAAGAACTTACCACATTTCTTCGAAATAGTTTAATTTTTTGAAAAACTACGCAAAAAAATTTTGGCATGAAAATTTACAATTTTTTCACGAAAATCTAAAAGCATTTTTCACAATAACTAATTAAACATTATTAGTGAATTTTCGTAAAAAAATTCACTAATGGGGGATCCTGACTTTTGAATTCTAAAAAAATTTTTGCAAATGAGCGCGATCTAGGACCCCGAGAACCCATATCCGGGGTCAGGTTATATATATATATATATATATATATATATATATATATATATATATATATATATATATATATATATATATATATATATATATATATATATATATATATTTATATATGGAGAAGTTCGTTATTCGGGAAATCCGGACGAGGTTTTCCGGGAAAATTTTGAGTTTTCATTAGAAAAAAATGTATATCTCCGGAATTAACAAAGTAAGGGCAACCAAATTTGGTGCACAAGTTTATGTCATTATAGGTAAGCCACCTACCAAAATTTAGCTCTCTAGGTTAAAGGACAAAAAAGTTACAGGCATTAAAAAAATGGGTTTTCCTCAAAACGTCAAGTCGCGATTGAAAACGTCAAAATTGGTAATATTTAGCCAATGAACCTGAAACTAATAGGATCTATGGAAAGAAAATATCCCAATAAGAATATTTTACAAAGCCTGAACTCTTAGTTTCAATATTCATTGTCCTTGATTTTACTAAAATATTCCCAGAAAATTCATTTCAAATAGACCCCTTCTCTGATGATTTAGCAGTAGTGTTGGCTATAGATTTTATCGTTTAATGGTATATCATTTTTGTCGAATTTTCGTAAAAAATCATTAAAGCTCAATATATCCGTTATTAGGCAAGTTACGAAAAAAAATTGTATACATTAATTATAGGGTGTCTTGAGCTACATCCTAAAAAAATATTTCCGAAATTACAGCGTGGCCCATACGTCGTTGGTGATTATTTTTTTTTAATCGAACACGCCTTATGTTATTGCATTTTCCATCGAAATATAATACATATTTGCAACAAAAGAAATTCGGGACGCAGTAAGTGCGTTATGGTAGCGAATATTCATTAAATGCTTCAAATTTGAATAGCTCAATTTGCTATTAACCTATAAGGTTGACTAGGAAACCAGTTTTTTCGGGAACAGTTTAAGTTTACTTTCGGAAATTTTTGTACATTTTCAAACAATAAAGTTATTGTGATAAAACATGGCACATTGTTTCTACTATAAAGATTATACTGTTAACCAAATTCGATACCTGCTTTCTTAAAAAAATATATTTGCTATTAAAAATATTTTAATGAAAATTCACTACCATTACGCATTTGCTGGGTCCTGAAAATTTTTATATTATATTATCATGCCCTTCACTTCTGAAACATACGACTCACTCTATCTATTGGTTAAATTGCCGTATCAAAATGTTTGATATGTGAAAAAAATGTGAAAAGTTGCAAAACAATTAAAATAACTTAAAAACGATGAACGCTATCAAATTTTTTTCCTACAGACATGCATTATAATTCGACGAAAAAATGCAAAAATGCAATGCTATAAGGGCTGTTTGAAAAATAAAAGAAAATTCATTTCACGAACGACTTATGAGCCAGCCTGTGATTATTAAAATAATTTTATAAGTTGCAGCCCAAGATATAATTAACGTATACGTTTTTCCGGTATCTTGTATAATAACGGATATAATGAGCCTACTGTAGAAATTCATCACCCTGTATATATGTAAACAGATAAAAACATAAACTAAGCACGGATATCGGTTCTAGGGGGGCTAGTTAAAATACAAAAGTCGCATTCTTCTCAGTAGCGAATTTTTCCTACGAAAATTCGCACAAACTTATTGACTATTAAACCATAACTAAAACTACTGCCAAAGCAGCAGAAAAAGGGCCTATTTGAAATGAATTTTCTGGAAATATTTTAGTTATATGAAGAACAATGACGGTTGAATCTGTATCTTAAGGGTTTCTCAAACAGTCTTCTTGCAACATTTTCTCTAGATAACCCGCATTCCTTTTAAGTTATTTGTCTAAAAGTTGCCAATTTTGACGTTTCAAATCGTGACTTTGACGTTTTAATGCAAAAATGTTGTCTTTAAAAGCCTATAACTTTTTTCCTTATAACTTACAAATCTACATTTCGGTACGCAGTTCACCATTTATAATGTAAACCCGCGTACTAAATTTGGTTCCCTAACTTAGCTATTACCTGAGATATAAAAATATTACTAAAAAAACCCAATAATTTCAAGGAAAAACTGGGCCGAGTTGCCTGGATAACGAACTCACTTGCAAAGGAAGGTACGCACCAAATTTGATGAAAATTAGTCCATTATTTTTTTAGTTATCAGTGTAATATATATATATATATATATATATATATATATATATATATATATATATATATATACATATATATATATATATATATATATATATATATATATATATATATATATATATATTGTAACATATAACGACCGTATC
>OZ023265.1:32629133-32673103 GCA_964006375.1 Tillus elongatus
TTCGAAAAAGCTGTTATTCAAGTTGCTGCTTGCACAATTGGCAGAGAACTGAAATACAAAAAAAGTTATTAATTGTCAAATATGAAAAACGGATATATGACCTATTATTGTCTTTTTGGTGATTTTTGTCTAACTGTTAAAATATTTTGCGCAGCTATTTCTCTTTTCCCTAAATACTATAAAGTTACACAAAATTTACAAGAGCAAAAAAGCTTTAAAATTCAAAGATATTTATTCTATTAAAATTAAGCTTTCAAATAGGTTATTTCTCTTATGATTTCCAATAAGGAAGTACCTTTAAATGGAAGTGTTTTATTTTTGTGACAGCTTTTATTACTAGACAACCAAGCTTGCTTAACGCTATGATTCATAAAATTAAAAATAATTATCTGTGTAAACTTCACTTTTTTTTATTGTAAAAATATCAAAGATCTTTCATATCCCATGACTTTATCTGTTTATCTTCAAACAAATTAACGTTACTTTACTCACACCCAAGTTAGATAAACCAAGAGCTGACATAATTGAACAACTTTAATGGTTTCATCGTGATTTTGCATGGCAGAAGAATCAAGAACATTCTCGAGAACGATTCTTAGGCAACATTATCTTTTCATATAATCGAAGGGCAAATAAATAATGAATCAACAATTGTATAATTTTCTCAGACAATCGGTAATCTTATATACCGAGTTAATTACCTGTGTAAAGCAAAAGACAACACTGCATGACGTGTTCCACAACTATTGTGAAATAAATCACAGATCGTGTGGTAACTCTCGATGTCACTACTTTAAATAATATAGGGTGAAAGCCATAAGTTTCTGTCTCACACCGATAACTCAAAAAAGAATATTACATACAGACTTGGAGACTACTTCATTGTTCCGTTTTGTTTCTGTAGGTTAAGGGCGAAGCCAGCGGGTAAGCTAAATAACTGGAGCAAGAGGCCCTTATGAATTCTAGATAATCTCGTATGTTCTGCAACGTTTCTGAGACTAGTTTCGCTGCGTGACAGCATTCTCAGACAGATAAAAATTGAACAATTCAGATCTTTATCTTAGAGGACAAAAAAGTTATGGGTAAATTAATTTTTAAATAATTAAATCTTATTCAAAAAAGTTAAAACGTCAAAATTAATTTGTCAGAATGTGAGTGAAAAATACTACAAGAAATGGCTAACAAGCTCCTAGATATGTGTCTTATGTCGTTATTTTCCTTGATTTCGTTAAAATATGAGCAAAAAAATCCATTGTAAATCAAAATGGTTTTGCGTGTATTGTAAAACGTTAAACAATTAACATGTATTATGAGATATATCTGCTAGCAAATACATGTCGAGCGTAGCTCAGTGGGCTAAATCCCTGTATATCGTTTAATCGACTCCTACATGACGAGTTCTAATACTAGTAATCCTACAGTTATCTAATCAGATTTTTGTTATTCCGATGAATTTCTTAGCGAGTTTTTGTATAAAAAATAATTTGATAAAGATGAGATGAAAGTTTTAGGACTTCATTTAATTTGAATAGCATATCTGGTTGTTTGTTCTTGCCCAAACTTAGTGAAACCGTTCCAAATTTAATACAGTCGTAGACGTTTCCCGTGGCTTCACAAGTGCTCGGTTTAGTGAATTTTGAATATAAAAAAAAACTATCGAGGAGATCTCAAATTTTGAATTTAGACAAAATTTCTTTAAATGAGGGTCAGTTTCAATTATATATATATATATATATATATATATATATATATATATATATATATATATATATATATATATATATATATATATATATATATATATATATATATATATATATATATATATATATATATAAAGGAAGAACAATTTACCAAAATGTAGGTCTGTGAGTTTGAAGACAAAAAGTTAGAGGCATTTAAAGAAAAAAAATTGGAATTTACTCAAAACGTAAAAAGTCGCGATTTGAAACGTCAAAATGGGCAACATTTAGGCAAACAACCTGAAAGAAATACGAATTGTGCAAAGAGTGTTCTGCAAAGTTTCAGCTTCAACCATCATTGCCTTTAATTTTACTAAAATATTTCCAGAAAATTCATTTCAAATAGACCCTTTCTCTGATGCTTTGGCAGTAGTTTTAGTTAAGTTTATGGTTTAACGATCTATAATTGTTAGCTAATTAACTTTTAGCAAACTAGGCCCCCTAGAATCCATATCCGGGTTTACTTTCTGTTTACATATATACAGGGTGGAGCATTTCTACGGTAAAGCTCAATATAATTGTTATTATGCAAGATACGAGAAAGAATTGTATACATTACCTATAGGGTGTCTTGAGCTGCATATTATAACATTATCTTGACAATCACAGAATGGCCCATAAGTAATTGGTGATACCTAAAATTTATTTTTGAACATTCCTTATTGCTTTTTTGCATTTTTCATCGAAATATGATGCATGTTTGTAAAAAAAAACTCGAGACGCAGTAGGTGGGTTTTGGTAGCGAATTTTCATTAAACGCTTCAAAATTCAATAACGCAATTTGCTATTAACCTAAGGTTTGTCACTTAGGAAACGAGTTTTCTCGGAAACCTTTTAACTTATTTTTAGAAAATTGTTGTAGATTTTCAAATAAGTTATTTTGATAGAATATGGTACATTGTTCATACTATATAAGTTATACCGGTGACCAAATTGTGGCCTGCTTGCATTAAAGCGATATATTTGCTATTAAATTTTTTTAAATGAAAATTCACTTCCATAACGCACTTGCTGCGTCCAGACTTCTTTTAATTCGTTCTCTAATAAAATTAACTTTATTGGCGAGATAAAATAACTTAAAAAAAAATATCCGTAGTGATCTGCAATGAGGTTGCCTGGAGATGTTTTCACATACGTCATTTATATGTGATGATAATCAGTGATTTGATTCTGATACGTGCTCCTGGAGTGCGTGATTCGCGTAGCATGTTTGATCATACCAGTTCTTTTGAGCTATGTGTTCTAAAAAGAAGAAAGTAGTAGGGTGGGACAAGAGAGTCACCGCTTTTTAATATCCAAATGCCTGATAGGGATTTTAATTCAATTAATTAGGGCTTACATAAATAGCTAATGTAGGCTGTCGTGTGATTTTTAGTCGACAACTTAGGTTAGCTTATACTGTGAGTGGCCTATAACGGTCCCTCCACTGCGATCTTGAAGTATATTGTGGCTCACGTCTAATTGTCTTATATTTCACCAAACAAGTCCACCCTCTTACAGAAGTCGATAATTTTTGTGGGCGAAAGTTGATTCAGATCTCCTGGTACAAGCTGTCTCTTGCCGAAGAGTAGGTGTCTTGTCCTGTCCCGATCCGGACAGTCGGACAGGTACGTAGCACATGCTCCGCTGTTTCGTCGGTCTCCATACACAGCCGGCACTCGGTTTCTTGTCTGGGCCCAATTATGTGCATATGGTGACGTAAGCGGAAGTGTCCTATATACAGGCCGGCAGAGTTCTCAGTTGTTGTCTGTTTAGCTCTAAACGTTTTAAGCCCTTGACCCTGCAAGACTATTTATGAAGGACTTAGAGTGTGCAAATCCTGTCAGATTTTGCTATTGTTTTGTCGTCTTTCCGTCTGCCCATAACTTTAAGGTGCGTCTTGTTGTGCATGAGGATATACTTAGCACAGGTTATGGTCCGATAAAGTCCTCCCACGCACCTCCCCCTGACAAGCGCGCCGACCGCTGCATTCCCATCAAGGACCTAGTGTCACCGTATCTAGACTAGCGACAGTTCATTTAGTGCAGTCTTGGGGCTCCATACTGTTTTTGAATTCCAACGGTAGGAACCAAGTGCCTTTATGGCAGCTTGGCTATATGAAAATATCTCCATAAATTTCTGTGTGCAATGGTTTTGTATAATTTACCTCGCTGGCATACATTACTGCCTGGTGTATGGTTGCATACTTTCCTAAGCTAGATGATATTCATGCGTCGATGCTGTTCCCATATGCGCTAGATCCCCAGATCTGTTTTGGAGCCGTCCGTATACCAGATCTGCTCTCAATAGTGTCACCTCTTTTCGTTCCCATTCCTCCCTTTCGGGAAGGACGGTCATGAAAGACAGGTCTCTACTGACAGTAGGCCTCAGATCTGAGACCACTTCCAGAACCTCGTGACTCTCAATGTCATGGAGGAGTCTGGTCCTTTTCGAACTGATTGCTTTCGGCATGCTGTCAGCCGTTTATTTTAGTCTGCATGTTCCACACCTAGCTTCCTTCTCTAGCCAAATGTGAAGAGATGGAATGTTTAATGTTTAGGAGGACTTTCAGAGCGGCTGATGGAGAGGTGCTCAACTCGCCCGTTATTATCAGACAAGCTTGTCTCTGTAGTTGAACTAGTTTGGCTCTTGCGTTATCACAAAATGCCTTAGACTACTAAACTGAGAACTTCGTTCGCTTGTTTAATATAAACCTCTTCGCACTGTACGCGTAACTAAACCGTGTACATCGTGGACAACAGATAAAATTAGCGGTACGATGACCGTTCGTTATAAGATGTTAAAAAATGCAGGAGAACTTAAAGTGAAATGGACATTAATCCACATTTAGAGATGGGAAACTTTTGGACGACATGTATTGAAAGAGAAGAGCAAACTTTTAATAATTCTTCACTCAATAGTGGGAAAGGCCACAAACAGGCAAAAATCTTTAGGTATTATTAGGAAACATATGGTCCTTCTTAGACAATCGACGCATTTGAATGATATAAATAACCATTTAACTTTTAATTGTAATAGTAGAAGTTCAATAGAAGATTTCACATCTCTTATCATATATGCGAGAAGGCTGCGATGCTTTAGAAATGCTATCTTTCCCTGAAGTGGAAATGAATAATGTTAATAAAAAGCAACGCTGTTAAACCTGACAGTGGGCCTTTTAAAATGCTTGAAGTATCAAAACACTTTGCTTTCGAGTATATTATAATTTATTTTTCTTTTACTTTAACGTCGGCCTATTTCCGAGGCTCTGGCCAACCGCCGACGCCAGGGAGCAGTTTCACCTCACTATCCTGGAAATTTTGCCGAATCCCTGCCTTTCTCTAAAGAGAGTAGGGATCTTTAACTTGCCCAACATCCCATGGACACGGGACCGACGGATGTATGCCCCCTCCGAAAGGCGGAACGTGCAGACATTAAACTTGCTCAAATGCAATGCCAGAGCCTCGGTTAATGTTAATTTATTACAGTTTGTACTAAAAGTGGAAGGGAAACACTGCGAATCGAACCCAGTACCCTTCGGTTCAGAGGCACACGTTCTTACCCCTGGACCATCGACGCTGCAGAGTATATTATTCAAATTGTTAACAGTTTAGTTAAAACTAGTAAGTTTCCATCGAGGCAAAATGTTCTTTGGGCATTCAATTGAGAAAGACAAGTTATCGTTTTCTTGCTCAGTTTAGGCATGTTTTCAACATCCTAATTCTTACCTAGTTCCTCTATAATGTTCTACATAGTGAGAGATAAACTTTTTTTAGGTATTTGCTCCCGCCTAAGCAATTTCAATTTTGTAGATTTAATAACACGACTGTAATAGATAACTTTTCATCCTCCGATGACGCCAACTTGGCTAGTAAAACGGTCGTTAGGTTTCAAAAAAATGTGTTGTGATAATTTGGATTCCCCAAGTGTACTTACGACTGTAATCCTGGATTATCCAATATTACCTCTTAACTTATCTTTTTCTTTTAAACTGAATTTAAATTGGTTATTTTTTCAATTTGCTTTGTGTTGAGGTTTCTTTCATTTTTATCTACCATACTATATATGCATACGATGTGACCATGGGTTTGGCCACAGCTTGGTATATCCAATGTACCATCCTAAGATTTAGCCCCCCATGTGTCTTTCTTACAAATATACGGCAAGTCCATATTGCCATTGTGGCTCTCGAAAGAGTTTTTTCTAAGGGTGTGTTCCAGTTTAGATTTTGGTCTAAGAAGATTCCTAGATATTTAACTTCGGCGGAAAAAAATATATGTGTTCCATTCAGAATGTGAGTTTTTAAATTTAGTTTCCTTCTGTTCGTGAATGGGACAAGAACTGACTTATGAGGATTGAGCCCCTCTGTTCGTTACTATATTTAGGGCTGTTTGCATTGAGCTGGTGTTACAGCATCACGCTTGTCCTTTACTGTTATGATAATATCACTTACATGTCCTTGGACTAAAATCCCGTTCCACTCAATGTAGTCATAAGTTTGTCAACAATTAGCGAACAGATCAGAAGTTATAGCACTACTCCTTGATGATGAGCTTTTGCGGTCGTTAATTTTGCGTTGGTGTCATTTGTGGTAGTTGCGATGACACGACTTTTTAACATTGACTCCATCTATCTTACAATGGGAAATATCAGTTCTATTTCTTGCAGAGCTCAGTTGATAGACTGAGATGAGGTGTTGTCAAAGTCACTCTCTATATCAATGAGGACTAAGCTATACCCTACATTATTTACTTAATGGTGTAGCAGTGCACATTGGAGATACTATGTCATTAAACAATATTTTTGAAGATTGAGAGTAAGCGTTAATTTATCTAATTTCCTTGCTGGTTAGGTTGGACATTTATAACTCTCACCTCGTATAAACTCAAGGCAGCCTATATGTTAGGTACCAACATCCTTATAACTGTTGTTCTTGTAGCAATAACTATATCGAAACAGTGTCCAGGAAGTATACAGTCTTGTGTTCTGTCAAACGACTACAAGACAAATTCGTCTTTTACTATTAAATTAATAACAAACAAATAGATCCCGTACAATGAGATAAGGATACGGTATAGAGAGTAAACTTCAAATGGGAGGCGTGCGGTAACCTAAGTAATGATAATGATAATATTCTACTGACGAGTTGAGGAATTCATGTTTTGAATTGTTGGTTTAACGAGAATGTACATGGAATGTAATCATAATAATAGGCCACCTCCACCCACGCATGAATTCAATTTGTTGTGGGTTGAACTTTTATTGATTGAGAGCTCTCGCAGTTTCAATGATGTAACACAAATGATGTATTATCAAAATGTTCTGTAAACATGGCATTTATTTTTTAATTTTAGCACACTCATAATTAAGGATAACATGTGGTGTTTGGTTTGTGTCTGTATTAATACCGACTGGATACAAAGATATAAATCGATGTGTTTGTGTTTTTTATTTATTATTTTTTAACTTCGTCCGATTTTCGAAACTATAGCCAATGACCGACGCCAGGCAGCAGTTTCACCTCACTATCATGGTAATTTTGCCAAACTCCTGCCTTTCTATAAGTAGGGTAGGGCTTTTTAACGTGACCGATATATATATATATATATATATATATATATATATATATATATATATATATATATATATATATATATATATATATATATATATATATATATTGATATAGTTTATAAGAGCGGAGGCTGAAATACACACACATATCTATATATACTAACACCATTATACACGTAAAATCCTTAAAGAAAATATAAATACACTCATACGGACCACATAAATTCGATCACCTAAGGAAAACATACCTTGGTACGTTAGAAAAATTATAAAAACTCAAAAAGATGAATCCATTTGACCCAGTGTATATACGAAAATAAGCAAAAACTGATGTATGAGTGTAATTTTAAGTAAACATGTGTATAAAATAGGGTGCCCATTAAACAAGACTCGAAAAGGACGATAGTGAATTAATATTAATAATGTTTCATAGGTTAAACGGTTGTAGAAAGTGGAAACAGATGATTATGGGAACTGTCAATCTGACAAATGTAAATATTTAGGTAAAGATAATTTGATGTTTAATATGTTAAGGATAGTTAATAGTAGTAGAATGTCTAAACAAATGATTATGGGAGCTGCCAATCTGACAAATAAAAATATTTAGGTTAAGAAAATTTGATGTTTCAATAGATGAAGTAAATATGTCAAAATTAAATCTCAACAACAATGCCAGCCACGTATCCAAAGTGATAAGGAAATGAAAGGATTGTTGTTGAGACAAAAGATATAATAAAGCAGAAAACAGAGGGCTAGAGAAAGGAAACTATGGCAACGGGAGTTTGGTTAAAAAAAAAGTTAAATAAACAAGGGAGAAAAATTTTGGGAAATTGGAAGCAGGATATTTGGAGTCTTCTTTAGGAATTTTTTGTTTAACAAAAATACAAAAGAACAGTAGGAACTTAAATTATATAATAGAAAATAGCAACAGTTGGATGGCCAGTGTCTACAGGAGCACCAGAGTGAGTTTATTTCAAAATAAATGTTAAATTACTTACGTTGTTCAAGTAATGGCTGAATAAGATTAGATAGACAGCAGTAAAGTTGCATTCAAGTGAAGAAATATAGTAGTTTAAAAAAGCCACTACCTGAGGAGCGACAATACACTTCTGCACTCTGCATAAATTCAGTGATTCTGCGGGTATAGAACCCATGCTACAACTAGATAGTCAAGGAAGATGAGTTGCCTAACAATTAGTTCCAAAAGATCAAAATTGAATAAAAGGTATTGCAATGTTAATAAAAACTTTGAATATTATAGAGGCCTAAAAATTGTGGGGGGTTATGAAAATTTAAGACAATCAATTTTGTAGAGTAATTTAGATATACTTTAACGATATTTTGTCACCTTTCATTTAGTATTTAATAAAAATGTTGTTTTGTTAAAGAGGAAAAATTAGGGTTTTATTTTTTTGATTTTTTGGTATATACAAAGGCAGAGTGTAATAATAAAAAGTTACATAGGTAAGGAAGAGACCTGAACCCACTCGAAATCCCTCAGATAGTGTCGTTTTGCTCTTTCAATCATTTAACAGCTAGCCGAGGCAACACAAACAAAGGAAACAGGTAAATATACCAGCACATAAATAAATGGTAAGTTTTTCCTTGGTGTATCAAATAACACAAACAATACGACCATCACAAATTTTCATATATTCATTCATTTAATAAAATACAAAATTACATATTATAAAACATTTATTTACACCTAAGCCATATTATAAACCATAACTATAGTTTCTATTTCCTCAAAAAAGTGATGAAATAAAATATTTTTTTAATTTATTACTTTAAATACAGTATTTGAAAACATATCTATAATAATTAGCACCCAATCTGGGGCCTATAAAGTTGTAAAAGGTAATTGGGCCTATAAAAATCCCCAAACTATATTTCAATTCAACACTCAATCGTGGCTGTAGAATAAAAAACCTTTCTTTATCAATATATATATATATATATATATATATATATATATATATATATATATATATATATATATATATATATACTGATAAAGAAAGGTTATGTATATATATATATATATATATATATATATATATATATATATATATATATATATAAATTTCAGTCTAATCCGACATGTGCAACTGGTTAAAATTAAAGGATGTGGCTTAAGCATACAAAAAAACACAAACCAACACACAAACAGGCATAGAAACGAACAAACTTACAAACAAACAAGCGACAAAAGAAGAAACAAAAAAACGAACAAGCAAACAAACAAACGAACGAACAAACTAGCAAACAAACAAACAAGCAAACAAGCTAACAAACAAACAAGCGAACAAACGAAGAAACGAATAGACGAACAAACTAAGAAACGAAAAGACGAACAGACGAACAAACGAGCAAACGAGCAAATTAACAAACGAACAAACGAACAAACGAAGAAACGAAGAAACGAACAAACGAAGAAACGAAGAAACGAAGAAACGAAGAAACGAAGAAACGAAGAAACGAAGAAACGAAGAAATGCAGAAACGAAGAAACGAAAAAACGAAGAAACGAAGAAACGACGAAACGAAGAAACGAAGAAACGAAGAAACGAAGAAACGAAGAAACGAAGAAACGAAGAAACGAAGAAACATACAAACGAACAAACGAACAAACGGACAAACGAACAAACGAACAAACGAACAAACGAACAAACTAACAAACGAACAGACGATCCGACGAACAAAACGAACAAACGAACAAGACCTACTGAGGAAAATTATGGATGCAACAGCCAGGCCACATCACATTGGGACTGTGACTCCTTGGTAGTTCCTTCTAATTAAAAATGTGCCGAATGTATTAAATAGCAGAACGACAAATAATACATAATTTATCTAAATATTTAATTTACACTCTGGTTTATTTAGCATTTACGCATAATTTGTTCAACATAAATTTGTCGTAGGTAATTTACTAGAGACCAGCTCAATCTAAAAGCCATTGCACACCCACGTACCAAGACT
Organism: Tillus elongatus; assembly: GCA_964006375.1. Taxonomy (NCBI): domain Eukaryota; kingdom Metazoa; phylum Arthropoda; class Insecta; order Coleoptera; family Cleridae; genus Tillus; species Tillus elongatus. Next base: position 32,639,413 of record OZ023265.1, read on the forward strand.
CGGACTAAGTTAACTAATTCACTAGACGTAAATTAATGGCTACCGGTTTTTTTGTTACACGGTTATATACGTAAATTAACATGCGTTGTAACCGTTCCTTTTTAAATTGTTTGTTATATTAAATTCCCTTCAGGAAAAAAACTTGTATACATTAGCTAGGAAGAAATTTCAATCATCGTTGAATCTTTAATTGAATACTTGTGGGATAAAGAGAAATGAGAAATGCTCACGGAATCTAATTGAATATTTATTCATTTTTTAAAGATAAATATCATGCTAAGGTGATCATGCGTTATTATGATTGTAAAAAGTAAAAGGTCTGGACACAGCAAGTGTAACAAGGTAGCGAATTATTAGTAAAGTGTTTTAAATCGCAAAAATTAACAAAATAATAATTAGTTTCGAAAATATCAATTTGTTTTGGAAAAAGTATCGAACTTATCCAAGAGGTTAACGTAGGGAAAGTGATACATTTGGCACGTGCCTTCTTTTTAGTGAATTTTCTTAAAAAAAATTCACTAATGAGGAGATCTCGACTTTCGAATTTTGAAAAAATTTCTTCAAATGAGCGCTATTTAGGACCCCCGGAACCCAAATCCGAGGTCAGTTTCAGACTTTATATGTTTATATATATATATATATATATATATATATATATAATATATATATATATATATATATATATATATATATATATATATATATATATATATATATATATATATATATATATATATATATATATTTATATATATTTATGTGTCACACCTATAACTTAAAAAATAATGGACCGATTTTGATAAAACTTGGTGAGTACCTTCCTTTCGCAAATGGCTTGGACAAGTTCGTTAGCCAGGAAAATTCGCCGAGGTTTTCCTGGAAAATTTTGTGTTTTATTTCGAAAAAAATCGATTTTTTTTATATTTTCAAAATTAACAAAGTAAGGGCAACCAAATTCCACACGCGGGTTTATATCACTATTGGCAAGTTACATACCAAAATTTAGCTCCGTAGGTTAAAGGACAAAAAAGTTAGAGGCATTCAAAGAAAAATAAATTTGGGTTCTCCTCAAAACGTCAAAATCGCGATTTTAAACGTCAAAATTGGTAAGTACATTCGTTTTGCAAGTGGCTTGGATATGTTCGTTATCCAGGAAAATCCGACGAGGTTTTCCCGGAAAATTTTGTGTTTTCTTTCGAAAAAAATTTATATCTCCAAAATTAACAAAGTAACGGCAACCAAATTTTATACGCCGGTTTATATAATTATAGGCAACCTACCTACCAAAATTTAGCTCTGTAGGTCAAAAGACAAAAAAGTTATAGGCATTTAAACAAAAATAAATTGGGGTTTTTCACAAAACGTCAAAGTTGCGATTTAAACGTCAAAATTGGCAACATTTAGGAAAAGAACTTGTATCTAATACGGGCTATGGAAATAAAATCTATCAAGAAGAATGTTTTACAAACCCTGAAGTCTTAGTTTCAACCGTCATTGTCCTTCATTTTAATAAAATGTTTCCAGAAAATTCATTTCAAATAGACCCTTTCTCTGACGCTTGTCACTAGTCTTAGCTATAGAGTTTATCGTTAATGGTATATAATTTTTGTAGAATTTTCGTTAAAAAAAATCAATAAAGCTTAATATATCTGTTATTACACAAGATATGAAAAAAATTTGTATATATTAATTATAGGGTGTCTTGAGCTACATCTTAAAAAATTATTTCTACAATCACAGGGTGGCCCATAAGTCGTTGATGATACAAATTTTCTTTTTTTTTTAATCAAACATGCCTTATGTTATTGCATTTTTGCATTTTCCATCGAAATATAATGCATGTTTGTAAGAACAAAAATTCTGGACGCAGTAAGTGCGTTATGGTAGCGAATTTTGATCAAATGCTTAATATTTGAATAGTTCAATTTGCTATTAACCTATAAGGTTGACCAAAAAACGAGTTTTTTCGGGAACACTTTAAATTTACTTTCGGATTTTTTTTACATTTTCAAACAATAAAGTTATTTTGATAAAACATGGCACATTGTTTTTACTATATAGATTTTACTGGTAACCAAATGTGATGCCTGCTTTCTTAAAAAAACACATTATTGCTATTAAAAAAAAGTTTTTATGAAAATTCACTACCATAACGCACTTGCTACGTCTAGAGTTTTGTAATTAGCTTAGATAAGGCAGCTTTTTCGAGAAAATTTCCAGAAAATTTATAAATTATATTTATTATACATATGTATAGTGTGAAACACATATGTGCCTCTGAACCGAAGAGTACTGGGTTCGATCCCAGGGCACTCCTTTCACTTTTTCAGTACAAACTGTAAAATTAACATCAACCGAGGTTCTGGCATTGTATTTGAGCAAGTTGAATGTCTGCACGTTCCGCCCTTCGGAGGGGGAGTAAAGCCGTAGGTCCCTGGTCCATGCGATGTTGGGCACGTTAAAGATCCCTACGCCCTTTACAGAAAGGCAGGGGTTCGGCAAAATTTCCAGGATAGTGAGGTAAACTGTTCCCTGGCGTCGGTGATTGGCCACAGTCGCGGAAATAGGCCGACGTAAAAGAAACAAAAACACAACACAAACACACTTATGGAATAACATTCATTATTCAGCAAAAAATAGGTTTTGTGGAAAACGCTGAGATACGTGAAGTTTAATTTGTCGAATATTATCTTATAATCATAGCTAAAAAATAATCTTCCACGATTTTACCCCCACCACTTTATCCTTTTTTTTTAAGGAGCAACCCTAATTTTTTCATCACAATTCGATGGATCACAATTTTTTGAATGCGGAGATACCCCATATGTATGGTCTATAATTATAGTTTTCAATACGGGGTGCAAATTTAATAACGGAATATTAAAACTAAAAAGTTTACCCTGAAATTCAAATTCAGAAAATAAACTTCCCTTTCCTATAATAAATGTTCAAAATGTTCTCCATTCACTTGCACACAACGAAATAATCTGCTCTGGAATTCTTCCCTAACTCTACTCAACACGTCAGGCGTTTCGTTCCCAATTTCTGTTGTTATATTCATTTTCAAATCATCTATATCAGCAGGTTGCGTTTTATAACCCCCTGCTTTTAAGGTATCCCCATAAAAAGAAATCAAGAGGTGTAAGATCTGGTGATCCAGTGGACCATTCTACGAAACCTCTTCGTCCAATCCATCTTTGTGGAAAGACTTCGTGTACATACTCCCGTACTTGAAGAGCAAAGTGTGGCGGTGCACCGTCTTGTTGAAAACATATTCTTTCATGTGGAATATTAGGTTCTATTACATTTGGATACAATTCTGCTAACATTGGGACAACCTGTTCTCTTAGTATTTATAAATACCTTGGGCCGTTTAGATTTTCTATAAAAAAAGTCCAACTACGTGATCACCAAATACTAGCCCAAACGTTCAAGTTCTGAGGACGCTGAGCGTGTGTATATCGCATCCAGTGGGAGATTTCGGTAGTCCAGTATCTGCAATTTTGCACGTTTACATCGCCATTCAAAAGAAATGTTGCTTCATCGGAAAACAGAACGTCAGCAGAAGAAATAACATTTTTGTGTAACATGTCCAGCAGTTGTTCACAAAATTGCAGTCTTCTATCAGAATCACCGTCAATCAATCCTTGAACGTGTTGTAATTTATAGGGATGCATTTTTTCGTTTTTGAGATACCTTAAAACTGTCGATTGACTAACATCATTTTCATGTGCAAGTTGACGGGTAGAAGTTGATGTTTTTTCTTGAAAAGCCTATAAATATTGAGTTTTACATCTTCTTCAACAAACTTGGGTCTCCTTGGCAGTGGTTTAACGTGTCCATAATCACGAAACTGTGAATGTGTCTTAGACACAGTTCCCTGGGTTGTGGGGGCAAATCTGGATGTTTTTCATTAAATAGGTTAATAACTTGTGCCTGTGTTCTACACATATCACCATACCCAATCATCATTAATATTTCTGTTTGCAGAGTTTCAGTTGAGTTTCGCATTATTAGACCAAAAATTAATTGAAATTATGCGAACAAAATTACGACTAACTTATTAGGAGACCGTGCATTCAACACAATACACCACAAAATAAAGCAGAACTGTTAAATTTCACCTTTCACACTGCAAAAATTGGTAGTTAATAAGAAACGATTAATGATACCAAGTACGTTTTAGATAAAAGACAAGATAAGAAATTTAAGATAAGAGTCACTGAAGAACTCCAGAGCAAATTATTTCGTTGTGTGCAAGTGGGTGGAGAACATTTTGAACATTTATTATAAGAAAGGGACGTTTTTATTAAGTTTATTTTCGAAATCTGATTTCAGGGTAAACGGTTTGGTTTTAATATTCCGGTATTAAATTTCCACCCTCTATTGAAAACTGTAATATTAGACCATACATATGGGGTATCTCCGCATTCAGAAAAATGTGATCCATCGAATTGGTTTTGGTTTTAATATTCCGGTATTAAATTTCCACCCTCTATTGAAAACTGTAATATTAGACCATACATATGGGGTATCTCCGCATTCAGAAAAATGTGATCCATCGAATTGTGATGAAAACATGTAGGGTTGATATCTATAAAAAAAAGATAAAGTGGTGGGGGTAAAATGGTGGGAGTTTAATTTTTTTAACTATGTTTCAGCGTTTTCCACAAAGACAATTTTTTGCTGAATAATGAATTTTTATTCCATAAGTCTGTTTCATATATATATATATATATATATATATATATATATATATATATATATATATATATATATATATATATATATATATATATATATATATATATATATATAATTTTCGTAAAAAAAGCGGAGATTATACCTCTGAAAATGTGCTACCCTAAGGTACTTGTCTGCGTTCAGACTTTCTTCATTGTTGACTATAATATTTTAGGGTAAATAATTTTCTTATTTTTTTTTTTATGTCAACAACACACCACGAGGGCTTACAGCCTAAATACTATCGTACCGTGGGTGTTGACAAGGAGGAAAGAGGCAGCTTGTTAATTCTGGACTTGAAGGTTTGGAGGTTCGGAGGAGAAGGAAAAACATGTGCCGGCAAGGAATTCCACAACTTGGAAGTCCTCGGGACAAAAGAGCGGGCATAACAAGATGTTCTATGTCTGGTGGCCTGGACGTTAAAAGGGTGCATTCGCTCTGTTCCCCTGGTAGATCTGCTGGGGGCAGCAGGTGGGGGAATTATGGAGGACAGCTCCTCTGAGCAGTGCCCGTGCAGATATCTATAAAAGAGAGAGAGGTCACCAACGGCACGTCGGTGGGCAAGGGATGGAAGCCTTTGGGTGAGGGTAGGGTCACCGATGAGACGTATAGCTCTCTTTTGAATGGAGTCCAGGATAGCGAGTGTAGAAGCGGCAGCTGCACCCCAGATGTGGGAGCAGTATTCGAGGTTTGGCCTTATTTGTGAAGTGTATAAGGTATAGAGATTAGTTGGTGAAAAGAATTTGCGAGCCCGGAAGAGGAAACCCAATTTCTTAGCAGCCGCTTCTGCAATTGATGTAACATGTTGGTGCCAATTAAGATTTCGATCCACAGTAATGCCAACAAGAGAAAAGGACTCATTACTTTGAATAACTTGGTTGTTCATTGTGATGGGTCTAGGGCTACTGTATCTCTTGTGAGAAAGAAAGCAAGACTTAGTTTTGGTGGGGTTGAATTGTACAAGATTTCTACTTCCCCAGTCTACTATTTTTTGGAGGTCTACGGAGACAGAACCCTCCATGAGTCTGCGATCCTCATCTAATTGGGCTAAAGAGACAGGCTTAGAATATTGTATGTTTGAGTGGAGGGTGCTGTCGTCCGCGTAACTGTGAACTGGGTTGGATGTGCTAGAGAGGAGGTCATTGATGTGGAGAAGAAACAAAGTAGGGGCTAAAGCTGAACCTTGAGGAACTCCTGCATTAATTGGATACAGTTTAGAGGAATGGCCATCCACAACAACAGATATGCTCCTGTTGGAGAGGAAATTTGCTGTCCAGGTACAAAGTTTTGGTGGTAGGCCATAGGCCGGAAGTTTATTAAGCAGCGCTGCGTGCCAGACCTGGTCGAATGCTTTGGATATGTCTAGAGCAACAATCTGGGATTCACCGTGTTGTTCCATAGACTTGTTCCAAGAATGGGTGACAAAGGAAAGGAGGTCGGCAGTCGATCTGCGCTGACGGAATCCGTACTGCCTGTCGTGGATTAGACTGTGTTTTTCAAGGAATTTTAGTAGTTCGGTGTTTATATACTTTTCCATCACTTTAGAGATGACTGAAAGAAGAGAAATAGGCCTGTAGTTGCTAGGAAGCGCTTTGGATCCTTTCTTGGGGATGGGCTGTACTCGAGCAGTTTTCCAGTTACTAGGGAATATGCCTTTATTGTAAGATATCTGAAACAGACGAGTCAGGACAGGAGCAAGTTCTGGTGCGCATTTTTTGAGAACAATTGCTGGGATCTCGTCAAGGCCAGAGGCTTTCCTGGTATTAAGAGAAGAGAGCATCTTTCGTACCTTTTTAGTTTGGAAAATGATATCAGTCATTTTATGCGCGACATTGGGTACTGTTGGTGGTTGAACATTTGGAGGTGGGTTGAGAGTAGAATTTCCGGCGAACAACGAAGCAAAAAGTTCAGCCTTGCCCAGGGCGGTAGAAACAATTTCATCACCTGAGACAAGAGGTGGGAACGTGCTCTTGCAGAAATTATTCCCAATAGACTTAGCAGGAGTCCAGAAGGGTTTGCCGCCGTTGGAGCTTGAGAGGACTTTGTTTTTGATGTGGTTATTAAACGAGTTTTTTGCCTCAGAAAGAATGCGGACATAGCGGTTTCTTACGTCGTTGAATGCTTGACGATTTTCTTGACTGGGATTGTGTAGAAGCGTTTTGTGAGCTTTGACCTTTTCAAGTCTGGCCTTGTCACAGGATTTAGAGAACCAGGGCTTTTGAGTGGCTGAAGAGGTTTTCTGTGTACGTGGAATAAATAATTCCATGCCAGCTTGGATAATTTCGGTGACGTTTTGTGAGATATCAGAGGGGTCAGGATGAGAGAAGCAGACAGACGCCCATGGAAATGAGGAAAAGTAATCCCGCATTTCTTCCCAGTTTGCGGAGTTGTAGTGCCAAACGATACGTGGGTGTGATGACTGTGTGACCTCGGGTTGCATTGCACAGGAAGCAGTGACCATGCCGTGGTCTGAGCGACCAAGGGGGGCGGTGACTGATATCTTATAGCATTCAGGATTTGTAGTAAGAAGGAGATCCAAGGGATTTGAGCTGTGTGTTGGGATACGAGGAAAGTAAGTAGGTTGCTGTACCATATTGGCCAAAGAATTGCTGACTGCAAACGCCTCCGCTGCTCTCCCTTGTGGATCGGTTTTTGAAGATCCTAGCCATTCCTTATTATGGACATTAAAGTCGCCAAGAATAGTGACCTCGGAGGAAGGATATTCAGAAATCAGATAGTCGGTTTTTTCAGAAAGGTAGTCAAAGAGCTGGACAAAGTTGTTGTCAGAAGGTGACCGGTAAATGCAACAGATAAATTTAGTTGCAGCCCTGAGAGAGAGTTTTATCCATAGTATGTCTTTTCTTCCAGCTTCTAAATTGGGAAGTCTGGTGCAGGGTAGATTGCTACGGACGTATGCGCACACGCCTCCATGCAATCTAAAGGCAGTAAGGAGCTCATACCCCGGGAAATTAAGGTGATTAGTGGCTGTTTTGGCACTGATTTGGGTTTCGGTGAGGAAGAGGAGTTGGGGCCTGTTAGCCTGGAGGAAATGGTGGACGGAGTTCAGGTTAGAAGTTAGGCCACATATATTCGAAAAGGATATGTTAAATCTTGATGTTGGCACCCCCTGTACACCCCTCTCCCGGAGATCCGAATGGAGGGGTATTTTGCCTCCGGAATATTTTATACAAGGAGGAGCCATCATCATTTTTGCTTATAAGGGAAACCGACTCATACACCAGAACCGGAAACGTCTGTTGGGACTTCACCGGCCCCTTGATGTATGGGGTGGTACCTCCTCGGGCGTGAAAAAATCCTTTACTATTACATAAAGGAAAATTCCACTACCACCTGCTGAATGAATAATAAACTCCATCTGGTCGCTAATCCCAATAAGAAAGATTATAAACGATAAGTGTTTGACAAAAATTAAAATAGTATACTCTATCAAAGTAATAGTTTTCCCAAATTGTCATAATGGCCTTCTAATGCAATATAAATACATTTTTTACATTGACATGCAGCTTACTTATTTTTTCATCTGTGGGTGGTTGAAAGGCAAATAAGTTGTAACACGAGGGAGTGACACTTGAAATTTTTGACACTAATCGCTAAGACAATTAAGATACCATATGTCATAAAAAATTTACATACACTTTTTTTTGGTAGGCTAATAAACGATAATTTCCACCTCCGCTATTGTTATTTTTTGCGTTGTTTTATCTCTTACTCAGGAGATTTAGATATAACTATCAGTTATACTCTCCCATATTTCCGACATGTGTCATATCTAATATCTCTTAACGACTAACAGTCTGAACTGAACGAAAAGTCGATTTATCTTCGATTAACTCCACCAATAAATTCCAATCTCATTAATTTTATTAGATAAAAATAAAGAGATCGTGATACACATTGCATGTTTGGCAATATAACTGAACATGATCCACATTATTGGCATTTTCTATGAGGAAGGTCGTTTCTTAAAGTCGTGAACGCCAAAAGGAAAACCTAATGACTATTTCACACCTTCAAATTAAGTACCGTGTTATTAATGATGTAATTGTTCTATAGATATGTCGAAAGTATCATGTAACAATCAATAACATGCGTAAAAATATAAACGGTGGTGCAGTTAACTGTTGTTATTTTATTAGATGCTGCAGGGTAATAGGAAGTGCAATGTGCACGATATGGGCAGTGACGGACTTTAGCTAATTAAATTTTACCTATCAGTTGTTACGTTGACAGAAAAACTAATTGAAAATTTACGGCCTATATTAGTGAATTTTCTTAAAAAATTCAATAATGAGGAGATCCCGACTTTTGAATCTTGAAATTTTTTTTTCAAATGAGCGCGAACTAGGCCCCCTACAATCCATATCCGGGGTCAGTTTCAATTTTTATATGTTTATGTATATATATATATATATATATATATATATATATATATATATATATATATATATATATATATATATATATATATTACAAGTGGTAGTGATATGAGAAGGTATGGAGTCGCATTCTTAATAAGCGAAAAGCTACAAGATAAAGTTAAATGTTTCAAACCAAAGTCAGACAGATTATGTTCCATAAGAATTAAGGCAGAAGATAAGATGATTAGTATTGTAAATATGCATGCTCCAACAGAAGAAAAAGAAGAAGAAGTGAAAGATCAGTACTACGAAGAGCTGGAAAAAACGCTAGAAGATATACCAAAAAATGACGTGATAATTTTGATGGGAGACGCAAATGCAAAGATAGGCAATGAAGACATATATAAGTCAATAACAGGAGGTGAAAGTAAACATACGGCGAGTAATGACAATGGAGTAAGGTTGATATCTTTAGCAATAGAACAGAATATGAAAATAATGAGTACACACTTTAGAAGAAGAGATATACATAAGGGAACATGGACGATACCGGGACAAAATAAAACAAATCAAATAGATCACTTGTTAATAAAGGAAGAACATGCTTGGCTAATCACCAATGTGAAAACACGTAGGGGTGCGGAAGCTGATTCAGATCACTTCTTGGTAAAGGCTGTTTTAAGATTCCCAGATACGATTAAACAGACACAAAAAAGGAGGGCAGAAACTAGATACAATGTTAATGATCTACGAAAAGAAGAAATAGCCCTCAACTACAAGAAAAGAATAGACAAAGCTTATAGTAGTGATATGTTCCTGAATACAGACGGCATTGAAGAAAAATGGGAAAAGATAGAAAAGACGGTGACTGAGGCAACGAAAGCAACCCTGGAAAAGAGACGAAAACAAATAAAAAAGTACTGGATGAATGAAGAATGTAAAGCCGCACTAAAAAAAAGAGCAGTATTAAGACATCAAATGCTTCAGGCGCAAACGGAGGAAAACCTAGAAAAATATAACGAACAAAGAAAGAGAACAAAAAATATGTGTAGAACCCAGAAACGAAAATTTCTGGAAGACAAAATAAAAAATATTGAATATAAATATCAAAAAAATGAAATACGTAACTTCTACAAAGACGTGAAAGATATAAAAAGAGGCCACCAAAGCAAAGCAGTTTTCTTTAAGGATAAGGAAGGCAATTTGCTTGGAAACGATAAAGACATATGCAGGAGATGGAAAGAACATTTCGAAGAACTGCATAATGATGGAGATGAAGAAGAACTGAAAGAGTGTCATCAAGAGTTTTATGAAGAGGAAGAAGTTACAGAAGATCCAACGAAGCAAGAAATAGAAGAAATTATACAAACAATGAAAAACAACAAGAGTCCAGGTGAAAATGGCATTATGGCCGAAAATTTTAAATACGGAGGGACTACTTTGGTTGCCATGATGTATGAGCTAATAAAAGAAATTTGGAAAACAAAAGAAATGCCAAAAAAATGGAATAAGACCATCATGGTAACTTTATTTAAGAAAGGAGATATAACAGAATGCACCAACTATAGGGGGATAGCGTTACCAGATGTGGCCTACAAAATTTTAGCAACACTAATAAAGAAACGGCTAGAAAAATATATAGAGCCTTTGCTAGGGGAATATCAGGCTGGTTTTCGGAAGGGTAGGTCGACAGTTGACCAGATATGTCTGCTAAAGCAGGTTTTGACAGGCTGTTACGAGTACGAGATTCCAGTACACATGATCTTTGTCGACTTTAGGACCGCCTACGATTCAGTGAAAAGAAGTAAAGTAGTTGATATACTTAGAGAGTTCAGAGTACCCGAGTATATTGTGAAACTGGTAATAATGACACTATGTAACACCACGTGCGCAGTAAGGGTAAACGGAAATCTGACAGAAGAGTTTGATGTGAGAAGAGGAGTGAGGCAGGGAGATCCGCTGTCAACGTTACTATTCAATATAGTTCTGGAGAAAGTGATAAGAGAGAGTGGTATAAACAGAACTGGGAGCTTGTTTGACAGGAGTCATCAGTGCCTTGCTTATGCGGATGATATATTGTTACTGGCCAGAAATAGAAAAGAGCTGGAAAGAATCACTAGAAGTTTGGTGGAAGTAGCAGACAGTGTGGGACTTCAAATAAATAAGGACAAGAGCAAGTATATGGCAATTAAAAAGACTAAAGTGACTAATAGTGAACCTTTTACAGTGAAAATGCGAGGGGAGAGAGTCATAGAGTTCGAAGAGGTTAATAATTACATGTACTTAGGTGTATTAGTAGACAATAGATGTGATGAGGAGGTAGAAATTAACCTAAGGATAGCAAAAGCCAACAGATGTGCAGGAGGGCTTAACAGCTTCCTTAGATCAAAGAACATCTCGCGTGCTGCGAAACTCAGAGTATATAGGACTGTGATAAGACCAACCTTGACATATGGTTGTGAAGCATGGACAATGAACCGAAGACTGGAGGACAGAATAGCGATATGGGAGAGAAAGGTACTACGCAGAATCTTCGGAGGCAAGAAAGTAGATGGCATGTGGGAAAGACGTCCAAATGTGGAAGTGTATGAAATGTATGGAGAACCGCCGGTGTCTCAACTGGTTAAGGCACGCAGACTACAGTGGCTGGGACATATAGAACGAATGGGTGTGGAGAGAATGGTGAAGAAGTATTTCTGGTCAAATCCAGAGGGTAGAAGGAAGAGAGGAAGACCAAGAAAAAGATGGCTTGATGCAGCACAACAAGACTTGCTAGAAAAAGGAGTCCAAAACTGGAAGACGATTGCACTGGATAGGAAGCAATGGAAACGTATTACCAAGCTATGGGCCTAAATGGCCTGTGAATGCTTCATATATATATATATATATATATATATATATATATATATATATATATATATATATATATATATATATATATATATATATATATATACCACACCGATAACTCAAAAAAAGCTCGAGACGCAGCAAGTGCGTTATGGTAGTGAATCTTTATTAAATGATTTAAATTTGAATAAATCAATTGTCTATAAATTTGGAAAGTTTAATTTTGGTACGTAGTAAGGTCTTTCCTAGGGCAAGATATCCACCAAATTCCATTAAAATAGATTTGTAATTTTCTGCGAAAAAAATTTTTCTCAAAAGAAAATTTAAAATTTGAATAACTCAATTTTCTAATAACTAATAGAGTTGAATTTTTGTAAGTAGTAAGGTCTCTCCCAAGGCAAGATACGTAGTAAATTGAATTAAAACAGATTTGTTATTTTCGAAGAAATTTTTTTTTCTAGAAAAAACTCAAAATTTTCCCAGAAAACCCCGCTTGATTTTCCTGACTAACGAACTCATCCAAGCCATTAATGAAAGAAAAGCACTTGCCGAGTTTCGTCGAAATCGGTTGATTATTTTTTGAGTTATCAGATGTATACCTATATATATATATATATATATATATATATATATATATATATATATATATATATATATATATATATATATATATATATATATAAACATATAAAAATCGAAACTTTATATAACCCCAATTATGGGTTGTAGGGGTCCTAGTTCGCGCTCATTTGAGAAAATTTTTTCAAAGTCTCACCTCTCTATTAGTGAATCTTTTTAATAAAAATTTACTAAAAATAATATACCGATTTTACAAAATTTGGCAGGTACCTTCCTTTTATTAGTGGCTTGGATAAGTTGGTTAGCCAGGAAAATCGAGCTGGGTTTCCAGGGAAAATTTTGAGTTTTCTTTTGAAAAAAATTCATATCTCCGGAAATAACAAACCTGTGGCAACGAAATTTGGTAGGCTGGTTTAGATTGTAAGAGCCAAGCTGTGTATCAAAATGTAGCTCTCTAAGGTGAAAAAAAATTAGAGGCACTTACTGAAGCAAAATTTTAGTGCCATTAAAAGCCAGAGAAGACGCAATACCAAAATATTTGATGTGTTAAAACAAAATCTATTAAATATTACAGAGAACGTTTATCTTTTCGTGCGGCAAAAATTTCAAGAAGTACCAGAAAAATTACTTTAAAAGTTTTATAATTTTTCTCCTGTAAATGTCAAACTGGAGATTTTAAACGCGAAAATTAGTATAACTATTGTGTTTTGTTAATCGTAAATATTGCATCAAATGTATACTAAAATGTTCTAGATTATGCTACTCTTCTTATTTGTTAAAATAGTTGCAAAATATGCCTCTAAAGACCTTACATAAATAACTGGAGACGTTATCTACCTTTTATTGTACAACAGTTTTCAAGTGTTAGTGTGGTGGAATGGTAAAAGGCATCATCTTCTCAAAAAAGGACACGTTGCCCTAAACTCACTCTATCCAATAATGGCTTCCTCGTCGACAACAATGGGAAACAAAATTCTTATTTATAAAACTCTACTAAGACCTATAATAACCTACGGAGCTCCAATATCTAACACCGAATATAGAAAACTCACAAATTTGAAAATAAGTGTCTCAGATTAATTACTGGTGGCAACGAATATACACACATAGCACACATGCTTAGGAAAACAAAAATTACACTACTAAAAGACTTCATCATGACAATATCTGAACAATTCTATGAAAAAACAAATAATCGGCAGCAAATTAACAAAATACATAACACAGACATGAACCAACAACCCAAACCTTAATTTTAAACACAAACTTAAGTATTCTCGTACCAAATTCTGGGACAGAATTTCTCGAGGCACGTTTTTTAGCTGCTTTTCCTGTCACAGTTCACAAAATATTAAATATAAACCAAAATTATACACATACCAAATTCTATAAGATCACTTAAGATTGTTCTTAAATTAAGACATCGTTTAAATCAAGACTAACCATGGACAAATCATATGATAGGGACCATGTATTTGTTATATCTAACTACAAACAATAGGTATGTAATAGTTCTTCTCTAATGAGTATGTTAGACTAAGGCACATTATTTGACTTATTGTAAAATATTGTAACCACCTAATACTAAATAACCCATTTGAATTAAATTGAATTGAATTGCTGATAAGCACAGGAACGATGGTTCAAATCTCGCCGTAGACTGCGTTTCTCTTTTAGCTTTTTTTTTTCGTCTTTGATGAAATTTAAAAGTTATCTGATGTATTTCCAATATTTTTTAGCGACTTTTTGTTGAAAAAAAAACAATGACTAATGAAAGATAAGCACTTTGAAGACTTTTAATTTAAGTTTAATAGCAGCTGTCGTTGTCCTTAGTATAACCGTTCCACAGTTAACATAGATGTAGAGATTTGTGACATCAGAAGAGGTTATTTTCTTCTCTACGACCAGATTCAATTTTTACAGCATCCCCAGGCAGAAGAATTTTTTTTGTGAAGCTACAGAAAAAGTATCTAGTTCTGTATTTAGATCAGATTGTAAATATTTTTGAATTTATTTAATTTATTTCTATTTACTATTGGTTAATTTTCTTGTACAAAATGTTCTTTTAATAGCGAATTTTATTATAAATGCATTTGATGAATTTTCTTTGAAGAAACGTTTGTTGCGAATTTTTTTATGAAAATTTATTCAATTTATGGACCATTTTAAAATGAAATTGATCAAAAATAAGGTTTTAGTGGATTCTCGTGCAAACAAATATTTTTTTTTCAGTTTTAATTAAAGATTAGGTATATAATTAGAATTTTATGTATTCTTTTTGCAACATTTTGTGTTAAAAGATATTTAGCCAGTTTTCACAGAAATTTTTATGTGCTTCGTAGAAACCATTTTTTGAAAGATGTTGTAAAATTTTGGTAATTGATTTCCTTGAAACATGGATTGCAAATTTTCATAAAATTGTTGAAAAAGTTTTTGTGAAAAATTATATTTTGGTAGGTGGGTAAATAAATCGAAATGGTTGGCTGGGTGGCCAGGAAAATCGGATCAGTTGTTTTGTTTATTTAATTTATTTTTATTAGCGAATTTTCTTGTGCAGAATGTTATTTTGATAGCAAATTTTCTTATAAATGAATTTAATTAATCTTATTTGAAGAAACATTTGAGAATTTTTGTATGAAAAATTATTCAATTGATGGAACCTTTTTTTTTCAATGAAATTCGTCGAAAATAAGGTTTTAATGAATTTTCGGGCGAACAAATTATTTCATTTTCAATTTTAATTACAGATTAGGTATATAACTCGAATTTTATGTATGCTTTTAGAATTTTGTGTAAAAAATACTTAGCAAAATTTACTTTACCCACAGATTTTAGGGCACTCAACATTAGGGATTTTAGGGCACGGCTCAGGTATCTTCTCTTATCGAGGGCTTACCACATTCTTGCTGAATATTTTGGTGACAGCTTTTAAATTTTGCGTTTGTGATAAGTGCAGCGACATTTCGTTATTTTTGTATTGCTTTTTAATTTATTTTAAACTTAGTTCTGTAAGTTTGACTGATTATTGTATTGCGTGTGACTGACCATTTGTATTTATGATACTTATTATACAGTTTTTCATTGCCGTCTAGCTCAATAAATAAATCTAATCTAATCTAATCGATAAATAAGTTGACACAGGTCCGATGATTTGCTTATAAGATAAAATAAGTTGGGTATTGTTTTACAAAGCTTATGAAAATTCGCTACCAGAACGTACTTGCTGCGTCCCGAATTTTTATTATTTATTTAGCTAACGCGCGATCCGTCCGATGCATAAGTACATTAATATAATTCGAAATCTTTGATGACAAAGTATATCTTAATCAATGCGTGTTGAATGTAGCACCTCTCACGTGTTGCTATTAAATCTTCTTGTTGATTAATGGAAATTGATGTATTTGAATGAATAGGTCTCACTTTACACACAAGAAAATAAATGGAAGAGAAAGTTTACACATGTACATTAACAACCCTGATTATCTGAGATTATTGTAATCATCTTCTGATATAATACTACGTGGTAAATGGTCTCAAATACAATCACGTTTCACTTCTGTCTATGGCGTTTGTTGTTACGTACCACAGGCTGTAAGCCGTTAAGAAAGAACAAGCTATTTAGCAATAGAAATCATAAAAAGTCAAAACTTTGATACCATAGGGACAAATCAAACGAAAGAATTTACATATAGTAGGAAATTTGAATAACACTACACTGTTCATAGGTTGGTGCACTAATAATGACTTTTCAGAAGTATATATATCTGGTAGTTTTATTATCCTGTTTTAGTGAATTTTCTTAATGAAAATTCACTAATAGAGGTATCGATGCTAACACTTTTCGAAAATGTCTTCAAACGAGCGCAAATTCGGGGCTCTGGAGCATTGACTGTTACGCTGAGCAGGACAATACCTATAAAATTTTAATTTGAAAGATAACGTAAAAAAAGTCTGGACGCAGCAAGTGCGCTATGGTAGTGAATTTTCATAAAAATATTTTTAATGCAGATATGTCTTTTTTTAATGAAAGCAGGCATCAAATTTGGCTAAGTATTTTTTACACAAAATTCTGCTAAAAGCATACATAAAATTGAAATTTTATATCTAATCTGTAATTAAAATTGAAAATAAAATAATTTGTTTGCACGAAAATCCTTTAAAACATTATTTTCGATGAATTTTATTTAAAAAATGTTCCATCAATTTAATAATTTTTCCCACAAAAATTCTCAAATGATTCTTTAATGAAAATTGACTAAATTCATTTATAAGAAAATTCGCTATTAAAGCAACATTTTGTACAAGAAAATTCGCTAATATGAATAAATTAAAAAAATAAAATAACCTCTGTAGTAGGAAGAACGTACCATATTTTATCAAAACAACTTGTTTTAAATGTACAAAAATTTTCCGAAAATAAACTTAAAACGTTTCCGAGCTGACGAACCTTAGGTTAATAGAAAATTGCGTTATTGAATTTTAAAGCAATAATAAAAATTCGCTAGCAAAACGCACTTACTGCGTCTAGATTTTTTCTTACAAACATGCACTACATTTCGATGAAAAATGCAATAAGGAATGTCCAAAAAAAAGTGTAGGTATCACCAGCCACTTATGGGCCATTCTGTGATTGTCAAATTAATTTTATAAGATGCAGCTCAAGACACCTATAGGTAATGTATACAATTTTTTCTCGTATCTTGCATAATAATAATTATATTCGGCTTTACCGTAGAAATGCGTCACCCTGTATATATGTAAACAGAACGTAAACCTGGATATGGGTTCTAGGGGGACTAGATTGGGTTCATTTGCGCGGTCTCCTCATTAACGAATTTTTTCTACGAAAATTAGCTAAAGATTATAGACCGTTAAACCGTAAAGTTAACTAAAACTGCTACCAAAGCATCAGATAAAGGGTCTATTTGAAATGAATTTTCTAGAAATATTTTAGTAAAATGAATAAAAATGATGGTCGAAGCTGAAACTTAAGGGTTTGCAGAACACTCTTTACACAATCCGTATTTCTTTCAGATTCTTTGCCTAAATGTTGCCAATTTTGACGTTTCAAATCGCGACCTTTTAGGTTTTGAGGGAAACCCCAATTTTCTTTTCTTTAAATGCCTCTTTTTGTCTTTAAAATTGCAGACCTAAATTTTGGTAATTCATACACCTTTTTTTTAAAGAAAATTTCCTAAAACAAGCACTTGTGAAGCCACGGGAAAAGTCTACGACTGTATTAAATATGAAACGGTTTTACTAAGTTAGGGCAAGAACCAACAACGAGATATGCTATTGAAATTTAATTAAGTCTTAAAACTTTTCTCTCCTCTTTATCAACTTATTTTTATGCAAAAACTCGCTAAAAAATTCATCGAAATAACAACAATCAGATTAGATAACTGTAAAGTAAAATGAGACTAAATTTTTCTAATAAAAAGCGAAGTCACTAACCAGGAGTAGAACTCGTCACCTGGGAGTCGATTATATGATGTAAAGTGACCCACCTAGCCCACTGAGCTACGAACTATATGCATTTACCAGCAGGAATATCCCATTGTTCAAGGTTTTACAATTTACATAAAACCATTTTGTTTTACAATGAATTTTTTGCTTATACTTTAACGAAATCAAAAAAAATTACGACTTAGACAAATATCTAGGAGCTTGTTAGTCATTTCTTGTAATATTTTTCACTCAGATTCTGATCAATCAATTCTTACGTTTTTAACTTTCTTGAATCAGATTTAATTAATTAAAAATTAATTTACCTCTAACTTATTTGTCTTTCAAGATAAAGATCTGCATTTTGGTGCATGGGATACTCTTCATGATGTTAACCAGAGTACCGAATTTGGTTGCCCTCACTTTGTTATTTCCAGAGATATATATTTTTTTCGAAAGAAAACACAAAATTTTCCGGGAAAACCTGAACCGATTTTCTTGACTAACGAAGTTGTCCAAGCCACTTGCAAAAGGAAGGTATCTACCAAATTTGATCAAAATCGGACTATTATTTTTTGTGTTATCGGTGTGATACATACATATATATATATATATATATATATATATATATATATATATATATATATATATATATATATATATATATATATATATATATATATATATATATATATATATATATATATATATACCGCGTCCAGAATTTATGGAAACTCGACGTTTCGGCTCCTGTTTTGGAGCAATTTTCAAGAGGTAAAGGAAATATGTAAGGACACTCTAAGGCCTCAATCTGCCTACTCCTTAGAGTGATTGACAAAGGTGGGTAAAGGAAATATGTAAGGACACTCTAAGGCCTCAATCTGCCTACTCCTTAGAGTGGTGGACAAACGTGGGTAAAGGAAATATGTAAGTACACTCTAAGGCCTCAATCTGCCTACTCCTTAGAGTGGTGGAAACCTATTATATCTTCTTTGCAAACACACAAAAGGGAAATGAATTCCACAGACAATTTTGTTGCATCATTATCTGCCTTAACAAATGCCGGTGACCCTCTTAATCCTCCTCTAGATACCCCCCACTTAATTGACTGTGACCCCACTACTTTCACTGATGACGCAACAGGTAGACGGAACGACATATATAAGACAAGACTTGCAACGAACTGCCAGATCTCTCTGAGGCCTAGGGTTGAACACACTGAGACCTCACAGACGATCTCCGGCGAGATTTGGGGAGTAGGCAGATTGAGGCCCCGTAATCGAGCTACAACAACCCAACCTACCTTTATCCACCGCTCTAAGGAGTAGGCAGATTAAGGCCTTAGAGTGTCCTTACATATTTCCTTTACCTACCTTTGTCCACCACTCTAAGGAGTAGGCAGATTGAGGCCTTAGAGTGTCCTGACATATTTCCTTTACCCACCTTTGTCCATCACTCTAAGGAGTAGGCAGATTGAGGCCTTAGAGTGTCCTTACATATTTCCTTTACCCACGTTTGTCCACCACTCTAAGGAGTAGGCAGATTGAGGCCTTAGAATGTCCTTACATATTTCCTTTACCCACTTTTGTCAATCATTCTAAGGAGTAGGCAGATTGAGGCCTTAGAGTGTCCTTACATATTTCCTTTACCTCTTGAAAATGGCTCCAAAACAGGAGCCGAAACGTCGAGTTTCCATAAATTCTGGACGCGGTTTAACCCGAGAACCAAGCATGTCTCACATTAAAGACCGCGGAAATCTTTCTGAACATATATATATATATATATATATATATATATATATATATATATATATATATATATATATATATATATATATATACACAATTGTTATTATGCCCTAGGTATTTATTAAAAAATTATTGAATCACCTTTAGTTTGGCTACTCATTCGGGACACAAAGATAATATAAATTAACACAGGGCGTGGGCCTTAGCACTCGCAGTCGGTGGGTTTTAAGATGCACAATAAAAGTCAAGAGTTAGAAGTAAAATCAGTTTATGAAAAGATGATGTACTTAGCTCGAGATTCAGACTGATGCCTCCGGAGTGATGATCGTCTCCGTCCAGCCTAGGATGCTAGAGGTGCCTAATTGGACAGGTGCGACTTCCTGAGTAAACGGCTTCGTGGTTCGGCACACAGGGTTGATCTTAGGTGTCACCGAACCAGGTGACACCTAAGGGATGACGGGATCTCAATATGACGGCTCTAGGCGATTTAGCAGTTCCACTTAGCAGGGTGCAATATATATATATATATATATATATATATATATATATATATATATATATATATATATATATATATATATATATATATATATATATATATATATATATATATATATATATATATATATATATATATATATATATATATATCACACCGATAACTCAAAAAATAATAGTCCGATTTTGATCAAATTTGGCAGATACCTTCCTTTTGCAAGTGGCTTGGATAATTTCGTTAGTCAAGATAAAACACTGAAACTAACGCTGGATATGGGTTCTAGGGGGCGTAGTTCGCGGTCACTTTAAGAATTTTTTTCAAAATTAGAAAGTCGGGATCTCCTCATTAGTGACTTTTTTTTAAAAGAAAATTCACTAAAATGAAATTAATAAAGCTCACTATAGCTTTAAATAGTTTTAACTGCTTCGGCTGATACTTAATCCCTTCTAACGTTTGATTTGTTTTTGGTTTTTAATTATATGTTTTACGTGCTGTAATTGATCATTCAATTAACAGTATGTATAGATACGATAGCCTGCAAAATTCTTTAATTTGTAAGACAATTCCAATGCACTTGACATTAAAGAATTTATAACGATTTCTAGTGACATATTATTCTATCTCTTTGTTTACAGCAACATATAAATTTTATTAACTGTGTAAGGTTAAAGTTGTATTTATAGAAGATACTTTCCTCTACTGAAAGTGATATTTTCCTAATGGCCACTTATCTAATTAAAAAGCCATGGAAAGTATATATTTACTGTGTAAATGACTAGTTTCTGTGGTACCATATATGAGCAAAAATAAAGATATTATGATGAAAATGATATTTGTTTGCTCATATACTTTAACTTCTTGGCTACGGTAAATTGACGTTTCAATGAGCCATTAAGTAAGTATGCCGTACCTGCGTTTGTTTTTTCTGCCTGATTTATGTCTTATTACATCGATTTAGTGGAATAGACTAGCCGATTATTTCGACTCGATTCCCCGTGGAATATAAAGCACAGATTACCTCACTAACATTAATTTTACTTTGCGAAACTCAATGGCATCTATTACATTTTAACTTATTAAAGTGTTTTGTGTGCGACCTTTCAATAACTGTTATTGTTTCCGTTAAGTTTAGCTTTTCAATTAACCGGTAGATCAAAGGAAATAATATTTATGAAACAGGTAGTGTCTAAACAACACTGCACACGTTATCGATTCTTGAAAAAAGTTAGGGACACGTGTGTTATTGTAGTGAATATTAATAAGAACAATATATAATATATTATAGTTATTTAGCCTTATATTAAATGTTATAAAAAATTACTTTATTTAATTAGGAATAGTAAAGAATAAGGTAAATAAGAGCAACAAAAACATAATATCTAACGCAAATATTTATACAGTAATTTGGATACAAAATTCAAACAAAGAAACTGATAAACATGAAATATACTCAACAAAAAATATACTAGATAGCTAAATATAAAAAATCTCGGGACGCAGCAAGTGCGTTATGGTAGTGAATTCTTATTAAATGCTTCAAATTTGAATAACTCAATTTTCTATATACTGAGAAAGTTTAATTTTGGTAGGTAGTAAGGTCTTTCCTAGGGCAAAATATCCACCAAATTTCATTAAAATAACTTTGTAATTTTCGGGAAAAAAAAAATGTTTTGAAAGAAAATTTAAAATTTGAATAACTCAATTTTCTATAAACTTGAAAAGTTGAATTTTGGTATGTAGTAAGGTCTCTCCCAAGGCAACATATATGGGAAATTTCATTAAAGCATCTTTGTAATTTTCAGAGAAAAAATTTTTTTTGAAAGAAAACTCAAAATTTTTCCGGAAAACCTCGTCCAATTTTCCTGGATAACGAACTCATCCAAGCCATTAATAAAAGAAAGGCACTTGCCGAGTTTAATTGAAATCGGTTAATTATATTTTGAGTTATCAGACGGATACATATATATATATATATATATATATATATATATATATATATATATATATATATATATATATATATATATATATATATATATATATATATATATATATATATATAAATTGAAACTGACCCCGGATATGGGTTCTAGGGGTCCTATTTCACGCTTATTTGAAAACATTTTTGCAAAGTCTCACCATCGTTCCCGGTCTATTTTTTTAAATAAAAATTCACTAAAAGGTTATGGTAGCGAATTTTTTTAAAAATATTTTTAATAGCAAATGTCTTTCTTTGATGAAAGCATGCATCGAACTTCGTTGCCTATATAGTAGAAACAATGTAGCATATTTAATCGAAATAGTTTTATTGTTTGAAAATATATAAACATTTTTCAAAAGTCTGGATGCAGCAAGTGTGTTATGGAGGTGAATTTCCATAAAAATGTTTTTAATAGCAAATGCGAGCAGGCATCAATCTGATTACCGGTATAGCCTATGTAGAAACAAATGTACTATATTTTATCAGAATTACTTATGGTTTGAAAATATACAAAAATTTTCCGACAATAAACTTAAATGTTGGTTTCCGAACCAACAAAGCTTACGTTAATAGCAAATTGAGTTATTGAAGTTTGAAGGATTTAATGAAAATTCGGTAAATTTGCAGATTAGCTCCTGAACGCTTTTCAAAAAATTGATTTCAGAAACATTACTAGGACCCCACCTGGATGCACAAACCACAAGAAAAATTTCTTGCTCACACTCCCCAAGGAAGTTACGGGACTGGGAGTAAATAGGGGTGCGGGGCGGGGCAGGTAGTAAAAAGAAATATGAGTAGAAAATGCGAAGAAAACTCCTTGAAAGCTGTCTATTTAAAGCCATATCCCCATTAAACCCTGCCTATCCCACGCAGCACCCCCATTTTCCCCAGGTCACGTAACTTCCTTGGGGGATATGAACAAGAAGTTCTTATGGTGATTTAAGCAACGATGGTGATTGTATGCACAGGAGGGGGGCAAGGAAAATGCCTACGACGAAGCAGAACCCCCGGTTCAACTTGCTGCATGGGTGGGTGGTATGGGGGGTGCGGGGGTCTGCTTCGTCGTGGGGATTTTCGTTCCCCGTCGCGTGCATACAACCACCTTCGCTGCATAAACCACAAGAAAAATGTCTTGTTCCTACCTGCCAAGGAAGTTACGGCACCTGGAGGGATAAGAGTGCTGTGCGGGGTAGGCAGGGTTTAAGGGGGATATGGCTTCAAGATGTGAAAAAGACAACTTTCAAGCCCGTTTTATTCGAATTTTCTGCTCATATTTCCTTTTTTACTACCTACCCCGCCCAGAACCCCTACTCACTCCTGGTCCCGTAACTTCCTTGGGGGGCGTGAACAAGAAATTTTTCTTGGGGTCTATGGATTCAGGGGGAGCCCTAGGCAGGTTTTTGAAAACAGTTTTTTGAAAAGCGCTCGGGAGCTAAGCTGCAAATTTACCGAAAATTCGCTACCAAAACGCACTTACTGCGACCAGCTTTTTTCTTACAAACGCATCATATTTCGATAAAAAAAAATGCACAAACGCAATAACGAATTTGTTCTACGAAAATTAGCTAAAACAAAATATACACCCCTACTCACTCCTGATTCCGTAATTTCCTTGGGGGGTGTGAACAAGAAATTTTTCTTGGGCTTTGTGGATCCAGGGGACGCCCTAGGCAGATTTCTGAAAACAGTTTTCCGAAAACCGTTTTGTAAATTCTCGATTCCCCTGAGGATGACCGGTTAAAAAGGTCGAAATGCGTCGGGACAAGGAATAAACCATTTGTTTGGAAAGAAAAAGCCTTTTTATTCAACTCACCCAGAGATGCCAACCCCAAACATTTGAACGTTTAGGAACAATATTAGAACCAGTGTCTAAGTAAAATAGTTTGCTTAGCCCAAGAATTGATAAGCCAGTGGCTAACTTCGTATTGCGAATTTTCGACTTAGCGTATGTTTGAGTTAGGGGTTTTAGTATAAACTGGCCCTTTTTCCCAGCGGGGTTCCGCTATTTTTTCAAAGTAACTTTTAAAAAGTATCTGGCGGCGATAATACCTAACTCGGATTTCTGGCCCGGCAAGCCGTCATAATACCCTCACAAATGCGTCACCAATTAAGGCGTAAAGATAATTTTTATGTACTGCTGAAGCTTAAGATTATAGAGACAATTATTTCCAAATTAACAGGAAGCTATATAAAACAAGATCTCATCTTATCCGTACCTCTTCCTTAAACAGAAACAAATTAAGTGATTTTTGCGATGAAAGCATGTAAATATCCTCATTTAAACAGCCCAAACATCGTAATTGATGGCATCCTTCCTTTCATTTCGATACAATTTAACTGCGAATAATTACGTAACAACTCAAGCAGAGACAAACTTTTATAAGAAATTGGTGAGAACCAGACAGTTTTTAGGTACAGTTTCAAGTATTACAGCTTTCAATGAAGTCGTTATTAAATTTCGCAGCAACGGGTTTCGGAGATAATAACAAAAGACATGCACATAAAATATACAAGAATATACAAAAGTAATGGAGCAGAACGTGGTACAGGTGGTGTGGATTTTTAATCTCCTGGTACGGTTAAGTATATACCGCATAAAGTTCAAGTGTTTTAAGTCGGTCATTTATCAATATGCAGTGGCTCGTTCACCTGTTAACTCCGTGCATATTTTAGGAAATTATGGTCAGTTTATAATTAAATAGCGTTCGTTCTGGAGACCTGATATCTTGGGGCAAGGTATTACATGAGTAACGCGACCTGCAGTTGAAGAAATTGCTCTTGGTCTGCACTTAGGTTCAGGTTCTAGTTTGTATTGTTTAGATTCGAATTATTATTAGGTGAGTATATATATATATATATATATATATATATATATATATATATATATATATATATATATATATATATATATATATATATATATATATATATATATATATACATTACTCAACAGGTTATCCACAAATAAAGAGTAAGCTAGTGCACAAAAGAAAAAAAATCCTACATCAATAATATACACAGTTACAACAAATAACAAACAAATAACATTTCTCGATGGGCGAGGAACCTAAGAACTGAGAACTGTCCACACAATCACAAACTACATTACACGAGAGAAGCAGTGGTCTTTTGTTCTACCTTGCTGCAATTTAGAACATCTATGGAGCGATGCACCATATTGTAGGTGGCACACATTCTTACTATAGGCGAGTTCAGTCTTACATTAGTCCGAGGAGCAGAGATGTAAAGAAGTCATGAGATCTGCAGGTAAGCATCGGCACCAGAAAATATAGAGCGTGCAGTATCTGCGGGCAGTCGATATCATGATTGAGCAGACTCCACAAGAATGCTAAAATGGTGACTGACTGGCCTGTAGGGATTCAATGCAAAATCGTTCCAACATATGGGCTTGCGGCGTGCCC
This sequence comes from Tillus elongatus, assembly GCA_964006375.1. Classification (NCBI taxonomy): domain Eukaryota; kingdom Metazoa; phylum Arthropoda; class Insecta; order Coleoptera; family Cleridae; genus Tillus; species Tillus elongatus. The sequence goes on from OZ023265.1 coordinate 32,665,059, forward strand.
ACAGCAGTATAAACACCGTCAGTTTTGTAGGCTACCAGCTTCAAGAACATACGCTGAACAGCCTCAAGCGCACTTGTGTGCACCTCATAGTGGGGAGACCAAACTACATGCGCATATTCTAGATGAGACAGACTAATAAGTACACTTGGAGAACCAAAATCACCACAACACTTATTTCAAAGACCTTGCGATCAGTTCGTTGCCATGTCAATGTCATCAGACGATAAAATTCTAAATTAAACTAAACAGCTACCGTGTATTTATATCGCGTCTAGGTAAACGAACTAGTCCGAAGTAAAATTGTCGTCGACGACCCATCGTTTGTCTATTATGTAGTGAACCTACGAGGTCGAAGACCTGCTTTAATCTTTTGATTGACAAATTTATGAGCTTTTATCTAATGTAAGGATAATGGGCTTAAAGAAAGGTACCAAGTTATTTAAGGAAACTACACGTTCCTTTTGATCTAGAAATTTACTATGTTAATATTGGAGCAAGCCGACAGGCACATCTGGCCAAACAGACAACATAATAGCCGCTCATACTTTTTATGAAATAAACCGAGTGTTTGGCTCACAATGTTAACTTTAACAAAGGATAAATAATTCAACTCAAATTCTACATAAAAATAATATTTATATTGATTTTCATTCTACGTAAAAACTAAATATTGACTTCTTAGATACAGAGAAAACGAAAGGGGTCTTTAAGTCGGGGCAAACGTAGATATTAGTATATTTATAGACAGGCCGGGTTATTGACACTAATTTTTTATTCTGTCAGACAAATTAGGAGTGTTTAAGTGGTCAAATGCAAAGTGAAAATAAAGGGGTTGAAATTAAAGGTGCCGCACGATTCAATGAAGATTTGTTCTTAATCGACCTTGATATATAAATACTTTCTAATTAATCAAGCATAGTTTGATGTCTAACATTTTTGACAAGTTTCAAATTTTCTTTGTCAATGTGGTGATTATTATCCCATATATGTTGTGCCACACACGATTTGTCCACCGTAACATATCGTAAATGTGCGAGATGTTCTGTCGGCTTGCTCCAATATTTACATTGTAAATTTCTAGATCAAAAGGAACGTGCAGTTTCCTTAAATAACTCGGTACCTTTCTTTAAGCCCATTATCCTTACATTAGATAAAAGCTCATAAATTTGTCAACCACAAGATTAAAGCAGGTCTTCGACCTCGCAGTTAGTTTAACTTAGAATTTTTCATCCTCTGATGCGTTGACATGGTCAACGAAACGATCGTAAGGTCTTTGAAATATGTGTTGTGGTGATTTGCGTTCTTCAAGTGTACTTATCAGTGCTCATCACAGGTTCTAGGTTTCACATAATGAGATAGACTAGTGTTTCTATGGTTTTCTTGTTGTATTCCTTTGCTGGTTCGGCATTATGGAGTGCCACATTTAGCATTCTGTTTATTAAGTATCTGTATGCGGCCATTTTGTGTGTGTGGGTGTATTGAGTGTTTGGGTATAGTGGTGTCTATTTGTGTAGGTTTTCTGTATATATTTTATATTCAATCTGGTTTTATTTTCTGGTTAGTGTTAAGCCTAGGAAGTTTATGGTATTTTGGTGTTCATATTTGTTACGTCGAATGAGGCGAGTCCTGTGTTTTTGTTGATGTTTATGTTTTCTAATTTGTGCACTAATTCGATGGAGTTTTTTTGTGTTAAATTTGTTTTCTAGTATTACTTCTTTTTTTAGTACTTGGTCTCTTTCTTTTGCTATTTTTTATTAAGTTGATGGGTGACCTTATTAGTTATCCCGTTTTGCGTATTTTTATTATTCCTGCCATTGGTGGTGCTTTTGGGTTATTGTTATAATAATTTTTTCTTTTTTGGTTGAATATTGTCCTGTGATTTTTTATGATGCAATCAAAAATATATAGCACTGACAAAAAAATCATTATAAACAAGATTCAAGCAACATATAACAGCATTAGATAAAATCCGCATACCTAGCTACAAATCAAACGTAGCTACACACATTCACAACAGAAAACACCAAAAAACCCGATATCAACCAATTACAATTAATAAAACATACTAAATACCACAAAAAATAGATATCTGGGAACAATACTACATTCAACAAACAATTAATCCCAGAACAAAGCCAAGTGCAAACATTTAAACAAAACTTAATAAAGCCATACAAATAGATAAATTATCATACCACAATATTGAAAACAGAAAACCGGTACAATCGACAGAGGCCGAAAACACAGCCAATCAAACAACTGTAAACCGACCAATAAAAGCCGAACACGCAGGCGTTACGTACAACTTTAAACATAGAACACACTGGAACGATCAGAACTGGAGCCCACGTAAACAAATAAAAAATCACATAATGCACAGCAAACAAATAAAGTGTATAATTAAAAGTGACTATAGTGTGGTGAAACATTACAAAAGATTGATTTATATATATATATATATATATATATATATATATATATATATATATATATATATATATATATACATATAGGGTGCAGCACTTAAGACGCCTCGGACCATAACTCCCCTACCATACAAGATAGTGAAAAAATTTTAAAAACAAAATTGTACATAATTACCATCGCCATGTTCCTAAAATATTTCTAGTTACCAGTGGTGGGCCGTATTCCAGTGGCGTTACAAACTTGTTTTTTTTAAGGAGCACCCTATATTTTATTGCATATTTGGAAAGTACTCAAAGAGTACTTATTTTGTTATGAACATGTCATAACCCTAACTTTAGCGGTTTCGCTGTTAAAATATTTTATCCGCACAGTGCGTCTATTCTTGGGAATTTTTCTTTGAAGTAAAATAAATTGTACCGGCGCCTCCCATTTGAATTTAGAGGCAGGCTGAGACATCTTGTACCTTCACACAATTCTGTCGGTTAATATATGGAAAGAAAAAAATTATGGGCCGATTTCGATCAAATTTAGTGAGTGCTTTCCTTTTGCTTGTATATGTTCGTTAGACAGGACAATCGGCCCAAGTTTTCCCGGAAATTTTTGTGTTTTCGTTCGGAAAATTTTTATAACTCCGGAAATAACAAAGCAAGGGCAACCAAATTTGGTACGCATGATTGCGTTATAAAAAGTGAGCCATGTACCAAAATGTACATCTGTTAGTTAAAAGAGCAAAAGGTTAAAGTCGTTCAAAAAAATTGGGGGCTTTCGTCAAAACGTCAAAGTCGCGATTTGAAACGTGAAAATTGGTAACATGTAGGAAAATAACCTGAAACAACACGGTTTATGCAAAGAAAATGTTGCAAAAAGATTGTTTTAGACACCCTAAAGCTTCAGCTTCAACCATCATTGACCTTCATTTTACTAAAATAGTTCCATAAAATTGATTTTAAATAGACCCTTTCTCTCATCCTTAGGCAGCAGTTTTAGTTAAGTCTATGGTTTAATGGTCTATAATTCTTTGGTAGTTTTCGTAGAAAAAATTCGTTAATGAGGAGACCGCGACTTTTCAATTTTAAAAATATTGTAATATTGTTGAGGCCGACACTTGCTATAAATCTATTGTCATCTTGTCAACTTGGGTAAATGAACAAATTGATTTACACTGTTTTGTAGAATGTATATGTATAACTGCTGCAGTTTCGCTGAAGTGCTCGGCTTTTTCAAATACGGAATGAAAGTCTCACTTTCTTTCTGTATTTGGTGATACCTACAATTTTTTTTCGAACATTCCTTATATTATTGCATGTTTTAATTTTTCATCAAAATACGATGCACGTTTGTAAAAAAAAATCGAGACGCAGTAGGTGCGTTTTGGTAGCGAATTTTCATTAAATGCTTCAAATTTCAATAACTCAATTTGATACTAACCTAAGGTTAGTTGGATAGGAAACCAGTTTTCTCGGAAACATTTCAAGTTTATTTTCGAAAAGTTTTTGTACAAACAATAAGTTATTTTGATAAAATATGGTTATTCCGATAACCAGATTGATGCCTGCTTGCATTAAAACTTATTTGTTATTAAAAACATTTTTTGAAATTCACTTTCATAAAGCTCCAGCTGCGTCCAGACTTTTGTATTGTTCGTGGATTCCAAATGTCGCTAAATACTATTTCAATTTTATAAACAAAGCATTTACGTATGTAAGCTTCAACTTAACAAAGTGGAAAACACCTGAGGCAACAGATACTGAAATCGCAATATTGTATCTATTTTATGTTAATAGTGACATTGTCCTTATGGAAAGCAAATGAACTATAAATAACGATAAAGCACCAAGACAAGATAATTAAGCTAATAATGATAATTTGTTTTATCAATTCTATCTTCTCGTGATATTCTCTTCAGTCGTATATATTAATTAGAATTAGTAAGATAAGACATACAATGTATTCTATAGGCGCATAATTAATTAATGGATTTTACAAAGAACATGATCACATAAATTCCATTATATCGTTAGTCTGTTGCTAATTTTGACGTGTTACGCAGTCAATTATAAGTTTGTTGTGATTAGAGGTAAGCGTTACTTTGTTGTTATCCAAGTCCATAGGCACTTGAAAAATTACATACATACACAGGGTGAGGCTGTTAAGAGTTTCTCAATAACAGAACTGGTTTTAATTAGGAAACTAAAATATTTGTGCTCACGTGAGGTAAACTGATCATTTTTTACAGCACAAAATACATTAAATGACCAACGGTCTTGACAATAGTTGGTTCTTGAGACGTGAGGATTTTCATTCGGCCAAAAGTGGCTATTATGACGATTAAACAATCCATTTTTGCGGAACTTCGCCTTATCACACCATATAATTTTTTCGCAAAAAGCTCCATCTTCCTGTGTTTTTAAAGGAACCATCCACAGAATTCAACACGTTGGAAGTTATCACTGGGCTGTAAATTATGGATAGTGATAGAAAAAGGGTCTTCGGTTGTGTGTTTTTTTAATATTACGTGAATGGTTGTTGTTGATAAACCCAACTCTCTTTGACAACCCCTGAGACATGAATTTGGCTCAGGAGCTAAATATGACATTGACTTCGTTTACTTCGTTATCAACACTTCGCTTCGGTTTCCCCTTTCGGGGATAAAACTCCCGTAACTTGCACAATTCTTCAATTATTTCTTTACTGTGTCCGGACTAGGCTTCTGTCTGTCTGGATACTTTTCGGAGAAAACAAGACAACCAATTTGATGACATTCACTATAAATAATAAATAGCTCCATAAAATCATAGTTTGCCTACCCTAAATTGGCCATTTTATCACTATTAAGGGCCTTGTTTGTAATTTCGATAACAAACTTCACCGTGTGCACTTCTAGCATACAAACGTCACTTGGTTGACAAATTAAATTTCAAAGGCTACTATTGTTACAAGTTTGCAACACTGATTCGAAGAAATATGTATTTATCTCCAAAACGGTTAGATTTAGGTATAGGGAATGGTAATATAAATCGAAAGAGACTCTAAGTGTAAAATAACTTAGTTAATATTATAGCTGTCCTATTTGAAAAACGCAAGTTTTGATCAGTTGAATTTTGTCAAGTTGCCAAGTCAATATCTATCAGCCTGTATGTTGCAGAGCAAACCTTTATTACGTGTAGTGAAGGCACACATACTGAGTTATTGTGTGCAAAAGATGAATTTTGAAGCTTATTTTTCCATCAAGTTATCAGGTATAACGTGCAACTATGATTCTGCAAAAATTTTCGAAAAAAACGAAATATATTGAAAATCGTTAATTTTAGACACTAGTGAAATTCTAGTGAAAGTAAATTACGAGCAAAATTCAAAATTCTATTAAAAAGTGGCATACTGTATTTAAAATAACGAAGTTGATTGACATTTCCGGTAGAACTGGAAGTGTCACGTGAGCAAAAGTATTTAATTTGAATTGGACTTGGCCGAAAACCCAGGAATCGAAATTGTCCGAATTAAAATCGGTTCGGTTACTGAAAAACTCCTAACAGAACCTCTGGGCGCCTCACCCTGTATATTTATATCTATTTCAATTCATGAAAAATATATATTCCATATTTATTCGACGTTGCCAAAAAGAAGAATGGTAATGGCATTTTCTTTGTCGTGGATCAACCAAACAACATAAACAGCTATTCTCAAGAAAAAACCTAGCCAAAGCATTTGAAACTTCCATTTAAAAAATGTAATCTTTGTTGTTATATGATGAAGCTGTTTATTCTATCTTAGATATTGATCGATGTAGATTTCCAAATACCTGGAGGACGTAACTTGATGTTCTATAAGATTGTGGAAATTCCATCTACTCGGAAACAAGCTCGAGGTCAGCCTATCCCTAAAAGCGAGACAAATCTGAAGTAGGGAAAAATCGTCCAATTTGCATTTTGTCAGTTTTATCTAGAGTTATGGAAAAAGATAGCAATATAGAACTCATAAAATACCTGGAAAAATCAAATATCTTAATCCAAAGCGTCCTTCGTTAAAAGCGATCTACTGGCGGTACTGCCTTCAAAACTATGACTAATTAAGTTTTCTAAACGAGGGCTCATTGCATTTTGTTGTCGATGGTGTTTTATTTTTTATTAGATAAATACGAAATTTATACTGGTGTTCCACAGTGGTCTGTTTCGGTTCCAAACTTTTTCTCTTATATATAAATCACATTCTAATAACAACCAAAAAACCGATCGATAGCTTCACACTCTCCACATGAGATTCTCATCCACCTCGTCCAATATCTGTTTCTAGCTCCCTATTAATGAGAGTGGAAGTAACCATATCTCTAAATGATGACCAGTTAACGATTATTAGCTGAGAATTTTGTGTATGTGTGTGTGTTGTATCCTGATGGCCTCGATAACTGGGTCCATTTGCCCCAAACTGTTAGCTGAGGGCTCTGTAAATCTGGTTATGTTTAATTCTTCACAAAACAAAATAGTATATTCTCTAAGAAGAGTCTCAGACTTTAGAATGACTGGGAAAATACTGCTCAAAAATCCACACTCTCTACATAGTGTGTAACTGTTGCAGATGGTCTTTGCTTAGATGTTTCCAATTTTGCAAAATCCCGTCGAAGAAGCTTAGGTTTCTGTTTCGAGCTAAAACTTTGTTTTCCTCGTGGAAGCCTGTAACGTACATGCAGTAGAGATACGTCCATAGTTGAAATGTTGTTCTTAAGTTTGGTACGCTGTTCCCAGGACAACCCTGTCCGTCCTAGATTCTATTTATAGGAGGTTCATCTATCACAGTGAATCTTACTCTTTTAAACCACTGGAGAGAGGTGGAGATCTCTGCTACTTTTATCGATATAACAATCAACATTGCCGCTCAGAAATTGCTTCGTTAAAACCTGCGCTTACGGCTTTTAAATAGAAGCTTCGTTTTAGTTAAAAAAAGTTCACGCTTTTAGTTTCAAACGACTCACTTGTCGAACAGTTTGCTACAAATCCTGGCTCCTTCCTAAAGCGTCTAAGTCCCCCTCTCCGCTCGGGTAGACATACTACCGAAGACACGGCACAGACTGGTTTCGTCCTTATTAGTACTCTTCAATATCTGCGCTCCAACAGGTCAGCCTTAGGCAGGCATTGCCATAATATACATTGGAGAACAGCGCAAAGCGATATCTCTGGTGTTGTGATGGTCCTAGGCTTCCACAACAACTCCCACGTACACGCAATACAACAAAAAGAGAGATCTCGTGGTATTAGCGAAGGGATTAGTTGTTTTTGCTCGCTGGTTTTCTTTACACGGCTTTCTTTTAGTACTGTGTGTACGTGTAAGCCTAGAGCCATCACAATACCAGAGATGGAAATCTTACTCTTCTAGACCCCTGGGAGAGGTGGATATCTCTGTCACTCTTATAGATACTACAATCAACATTGCTCCTCGGAAATTACTTCGTTAGTACCTACGCTTGCGGCTTTTAAATAGAAGCTTCGTTTTAGTTAAAAAAAAGGTCACGCTTTAAGTGTCAAACTACTCACTTGTCGAACAGTTTGCTACAAAGCCTTGTTCCTTCCTAAAGCGCCTAAGCTATATATATATATATATATATATATATATATATATATATATAT